>JBAIZL010000002.1:244960654-245030654 GCA_036971475.1 Prosapia bicincta
TAAATTTAGAATTTGCCACACATATATATATATATATATATATATATATATATATATATATATATATATATATATGAAACCATATAATTTTACGATAATTATATGTGTCAGGTTATGTATATCGTATGATATATTATATTGATAATATCAAATTATCTCTATCGTTTAATTGGAAATATGATGTACTGTATATTAATAAAAAAACAGCTGAGGTTATTCCAATACAAAAATTATTTATTAATTTTTATGAAAAATATTTTGTTAGTAAAGATTATTACAAGTATATATTTTTAAAAAAACATTTACAAGATTATTTTCTAACAAACGTTTGTGAAAATCAATAAACTGTATTCCTATATCTGATTTAGATAAGTTAACCTATAACATTATTAAGAATCACAGTTAATAAATTGTCTTGTGAACTGTCTTGTATGTTTGGTCAAATTGAATACGAATTAAAATAAGAAGTTCTGTCTTTACCATTTTTAAAAAATTGAGATAATTATAATCAACGTTTTTAAATCTGTAAATGAGCAAACTTTATTGAGAATATAATATTTTATGTTAATGAATAGAAAAAATGTAATTAAAAATATTTTTGTTTTTATGTATTTAAATTTGCCTACTATTTTCTCTATTTACTTGTGTATCGCCAAGTAATTTTTAATATAATATTTTAAACATTATACAGTTGTATTGATTGTAATTACCACAGTATTAAATAAATTTAAATTTATAGAATTAGACCATTTTAGTAGTTAGGGACAATTTGTTTTAAAATACTGAATACATTCAATTACATTAAAGAGCTAAAGTTCATTCAAGTATAAAATATTAATTGTATAAACATATTGTATAAATAAATCTTTTAAAAAATCCATATTTTAAAAAAATACTTTCACCTCATTTTATTCTGCTCAATAGTCTATAATAAATAATACTTCAATCATTACTTTACATAGCACCAAAAGTGTACATCTTTCTATAAAACAGTACTGAATTGAATGGGTTGGTGTAACCAAATCTAATAATTAACATAGACTTGGAAGTTAGCAACAGAAAAATATGTTTATCAACATGAAATGAACATATGTCTTTGTTGACGCTTTTTGGAATCATTCTATTCTCAAAACTACAAACGTTCTATAATGTTAAGAAAAACAGAAAAATGGAAACAAATGTATACAATTATTCCCAACAGAAAAGAAGATGAGTAAATTAATAATTCATTATTTGTTTTGTTTTATCAACAATGTTATTATTTACACAATTAACAACTGACAAAGAAATTAATAAAAATAAAAAAAATTAACAGACAATATTATTTTCTCTATGGAACTTCCAAATGAACTGATTATATGTATTCCTTTATTCTCACACAAAATGAATTATTTCTACTACATAAAGATATATTATCGGTTTGCTGGTACTTTACAACAGTCAGATAGATTATATTTTTATATTAAGTATGATTTCATATTTTCCACTGGAACAATGAAGTTTTTAATATTGTCCTTTCTGTTTTGTTAAAAGTTAAAGTTTCAGGTCACCTCAAGCAGGAGTATGTAAAAACAAGTAACATAGGCATTAAAAAAATATATATTTCTACTTAAGTCTGCAAAGAAACATTTTATATTATTATTTTTTTTTAATAATAATAAAATATATAAATATTTATGTAGGCCTAGATATGTCAAAATATGTGGCAAAATATAAAGCGAGTTACCTTGCAATTTTCCTTTCTGAGTATGGTGTTGCACTATTATTTTTACTTGTTAATATTTATACGCTTTCTTTTTTTTGTCGCTTGCATTGTTTTTTCCTTTCCTTTAGCATTGTTCATTGAATCAAGGCTCGATAACTCTAATGCAATTTGTTAGTTCATTTTATAATTTTCATTCATTTTGTAATCGTAGAACATTATTTATGATATTGTGTGGTAACCATGGCAACAATTAAAGGTTGTACAATGGAGGTTTCTACGACAACCAGATGGGAGCAAAATAAAAAAAATTGGCTCAGTAACAAAGTGCTAAACTTTGAACATGAAAATACTCATTTCGATTCTGGCCTAGATCCCCCAAATTTTCATAATTTAATTATGTTTGAATTATATTTGAATAAACTGTATTAACATCTTTTGTCATCCACTACAGGTTAAAAGAATGTACTAGAACGTGATTGGATGAATAAAAATTATTTTATTAGCGATTGAAAATTGGGGCAAGATATATATATATATATATATATATATATATCATGAGATCATGAGCTAATAGATGGAATTTCATAAAGTAGATCGAAAAGGTAATAAACAACTTCTATATGCAAATAAAATATCCATGAAAAGAAAAATGACATATCTATATTTTATGTTTATTTTTTTGAAGAATAATGAGTTTAGATATTGGATTACAATGGACCAACGTAATTGGGTTTCAATGTTTTTTGAACGTCGTTAGTGAAAGGAAACTGAAATGGAATTTTTTTTTTAATTTCTACATTTCAGTAAACTTGATTAAAACACGAGCTATTCATTGGTAACTATATTTTGGATCTGGATTGTTAAGTCTCATAGAAGCTCTACCATTCAATGATCAATGGTCTTTAAAGTATTTTCATCAATTTTTTCGATGATTCTATTTATAAATCCTAATTATATATTTTTAAGGGACATTTTATCTCTCACAAACTTTTGTGATGTTTCAGATTTATGTATTGGGAAAGTAACAAATTTCTATAATGTAGTTTGTAAAATTTGTCTCAGAAGTGTTGAAATTGTTTTACGTGAATCAAGGATAGCACCTTGGGGGTTTTAAGGGCTAAATATTTTTGGTACGAAATTATTGAACACTTTTCATAATGTTTACCTCTTGTTGTACTATAGGGAACAATAAAATGATAATAATGTGATTTTTGGAGTAAATGTAATTATTACATATTTTGCACACAAAATGATTTTAGATTTTAAAATAGTTTAATCTAAATCTTATAAAAATCTAAGTTTTATATGTGTACTGAAATAACAAAAAAATCACGTGGTTTTCTATTAAAGGTATTTAACAATGGTTCTGCATTGTCTCCTTTTACATGGAATTTCGCTAATCAATTACTGTGCGTTACACTGAATTTCGCTATAACAATAAATACAGATTATTGTTTTTCTGGGGGGGGGTTATATGTATCGAGAGTTTCAAGTGATTCAGATTCAAGTGAGATTTTCTAGATTTTAATGTGAAGTAGGAAGACGGTTGCCCGAAAGTATAATTTAAGTTATTTACTTTATCACCAACCTTTATTATAACGTTTTATTTACATTTGTACAAGCGTATACTGGATGGGTAGTAATAGCATAATAACTAAATCAGTATTCAATTTGATACTTTTTTAATCTTTATGTATAAAAATGTTATGTTTTTTGTGTACACTTTAAAATCTCCGAAAGTTATCCAACGATTTAGCTCAAATGCTGAAACTACATACAACTCTTTCCAAAGATTGTTCTCGTCAGTAACCCGCGATCGCATTAGAAACAGCTTTTTCAGCTTTATATTACCAACTGGACCATCTGTAGCAAGACCACGTGCCATACCTAATCTTTAATTATAAAAATGTGTTATTGGTTTGTGTGCGCTTCAAACATACAAAAATGTATATCGCGATTGAGCTCAAAATTTAACACGATATAAAACTCGCTTCTTAAACTTTATTATACATTGTTTGCGTCAGGTAATAGTCACGTACCCCAGCTGCGACGGCTTCTTTTGATGTAGATTGGCACCGTGGACAGAGTAACAACATCGACGATCTCCAGTCATATATCCAATCGAACATTCTAGAATTACCGAATGAATAAAAAGTAATTTATGATCTCATAATGCAAATGATTAATGATGAAGTGGGGGGTTGGGACGTCGTCTTGGTTGCGCTTGGACGAAGTAGAAAACATGTATCAGTTTGAATCTGGCAACGGTACTGATAAAACAATGAGACACGCTTAGTCTCTGAGGCATTCAAAAATTAAATTTCTATGAAACGAATGTTTTTTGTTTTGTTTTGCTTATCTATCATCCATGCAACAGCAACATGTCACTGCAAAGCGTGAGAGGGTACAGCTAGTGTTTTATAATTACGTCGTAGATAATTAAAGACTTTTAGGCTTATCTAAATATCTTAAATCTCTGTATTTAAGTTTGTCTTGATAGCTTTCTAAGGCACATAAATTTCAGTAAATTGTTTATGGCTTGTTTAAGTAGCTATAAACTTTACGACAGTTCTTGCGGGATACTTTATGTTAATGTATATTTTACGGCAGTGGAGTATTTATATTAGAATTTTGATATTATAAATTATTTATAACTAAGAAAATAGATCCATATAAATAAAAAGGGGAACCTAAATATGATGATAATATGATATAGTACTTTAATGTAGTTTTTATGACGGATTAATGTTCCCGGAGAATAAATATGTATAAAAATTATTCTTATAAAGTGAAATATGTGTATAAAGTGTCATTAATCTTAACTAACCTGTGTAATGTAAATCATGTTGAACAGTTGAAAACTCGCTGAAGAGACTTTTGACCGAATATACCTCCTACTGGGATTAAGGAGAGGTTTTAGTGCTGTTACTAATCTAAAACTTTGCTAATACGGAATTTGATAAATATATATTCCAAAGAAAGGAAGAAGTAAGAATTTATGGTAACATCATTGTACAGAGCTTAACACGTATGATTCAAAAGGTTGTTAAAAATAATTTAAAGAGAAGACTATAACTGTAGGATTTAAAATATTAAGTATAGAAACTAATGGTACTGCAGCAGTAGATCAGCAAAGATGTAATATAAATTAGTTCTATAGAGCTTGTAACTGTATAAATGTAAGAATTAATATATTAATATATATATATATATATATATATATATATATATATATATATATAAAGCATGGAAGATAAAAATTATCTTCATGAAAAATATCAGCTAATATTGAAATAGCAATTTACTAAGTAAAACAACAATCAATCTCGTTTTTCTTTTTACTTTGTTTATGTAAAAATATTAAATGTGTCTGTGTTGTTTTAAAGTTTATGATTTTACATCTGAATAGTAATTTACTTATTAATTAAAACCCGTTTACTTACATATAAACAGATATTTAATATATAAATATATATATTAATTTAAGAAATACTGATCACTGGTATAGACGTCTGAGTCTCAATTTGTCTGAGATCTAGTCATTTAATTAGCCTTTATAGATGTCAGCCTGTTTAATTAGCTTATAATAAATTTCTTATTGATGTAAATAAAGATCTTTAGGCCATTGGGTACTTACTACCTTATTCAAATTTTGGTTGATTATAGTTTGTGTAAGTGTTATAAAACTTTAATTGTTACTATTGAACAAATTGCCAAAAAAACCTTAACAAGCTCCGTAATGGGTATCATGGGACCTACTGGAGCGGCTTATACTACAATAGCACTATCGGCGTCTTGTATTCTCTGCTGGATATCACTGTGCAGAAGCACGACAACAATCGGAAGCATGCTAAAATTGCTTAAAATTTATTTACTCTTCATATATGTAATCCAAAACATGGTTCACGTAGACAAAGTAAATAGAGAACATGGTTTACTTAATACGTGAAGTTTTACGTCAAACAAGAGAGAAATTTTAATTTTTAGAATACAATTTTGTGAGCTTTCCTATCTGTAAATATACTAGTACTAGGATCTGCATAATGGTCTTGGTAAAATAAATCCGCTAAGTGCTATTCGAAGGACAATTCACCAAATTGAGTTTAAGGACCCTTTTAATGATACAGGTTTATATATTGGAAATTATAATATATAGTTATGCACGCCCAAGTTACTACTACCTTAGTATATGTTCTTCGTGCTATTAACATTTTCCTCAAACATAATGATTTTTTTAAAATAAGAGTTAACCAATTTTAAAATTTGATGGAGACATTATTTATTTACGTAATCTGCATATATTAAAATTGTCTGTATTTTAAGTTCTTCGTAGATACATTATTAATGTCTTTCCGTCTGATATACGCTCAAGTCGTGCCGCATGTGTGTAAGGAAATATTCAGCTTGGAATTTAGAATAAACTCACCGTCTGGGCATAGATGAAGCTATGGTCTAAATAAACAAAAACAGGATTTGCTTGCTGACATCATACTTAAGCAGACATTTTATTTATGATGGGTCATTATTATTTCAAAATCAAATTAAATATTTTAAAACTCTTTTTATACTTGAGTTGTGTGCAAGTTAGTTGCGCTTGATGTTATTTAATGAATAGGTAACAAGTAATATATATATATATATATATATATATATATATATATATATATATATATATATATATATAAATTATTTAATTCAATTTCTACTTGGGTCAACGAAGAAAAATGTTATTGTAGTTACTTTTTATTAAATAAATACAATTTATATAAACAAAGGAACATAAATTATGCGTTAAATCAGGTGTTCTTACACAACCTGTAACATAAAATCAGCTGTTTTATGAAATCATGTTATGACTATTGCATAACTTGCCCCTTTTGTGAATCGTTTTTTTTCTCCCATATACAACTAAATTATTTTTTTTTATATTATTTTATTAGTTAATGTTTGAAAAACTGTATTAACATCAATTGTTTTTTACTACAAATTTTAAAATTTATTTGGACTTGAGTGTGTGTATAAAAAGTATCTTATTAACGATTACTCTTCATATTTACTTTAAAAAATTTCCTAACCAATCGCTACCGGAACTTTAAACTTTTCTTTACCAGAACCCCCCCCCCCTAATACACTATATTCTCTCGAAGTAAGTACTTTGGCCCCTTTCCACCTGTGTGTTTCCTTCTGGAATTAAAGTCACTTCAAACTTGCTGCTTGGGAACGCTTATTTATAAAAATATAATTGTTAATAATAAATTAGGGTCAATATAATAATTTTTCATTTTTTTTTTTTTGGTTTTCAAAAACTGATTTTTTTTAAATGTAATTGTTTATCTTGGATTTCAATTCATGTAAACATTGTCTTCTTTTTTTAATTTATTGTAAAATGTTTTATGTAAACCGAGGCGTGATTGTAAATCTGGCCCCGCCCAGATCCAGTCCTAACCTCTATCTGTCAACAAAAAGTTCAATTTGTCATCTGTTTAGTCGCAGTTGTAAATTTGTAGTAGTGTCACTGATGATGCTAACATAAATCACTGAAACACGTATGGTAGAAAAGTATAAAATTGTGTAAGTTCTTGGACAGTTATTTATTTGTTTTTAATCTTAACTCACATACCAGCTCAATTATTGCTTATTATAATTAATTTTTTTCCAGGCGAAAAACCTATCACGGTTATCATCGCCTAACTAAAGTTTTATTTTAAATAAGTGTTACAAAACAAAACTAACCAAACTAAACAAAATAAAATAAATGTTTAATACTAATTGTAACTAAAACTAGAAACTAAAATTATACATAATTTAAATATTATTAAATAGATTCAGGTGGCGTAAGAAAGCGATGACCCGTTCGATAGCCGTGACATCGTCCCTTAAAACCACCTTTAAACTACCTCGATGATCGTAACGTATATACAAATTTGTCAACTCATCATAATCAAGCGGGATAGGCTTGATTGTAATATTATTTCTACAAAACGGACATAGTGGTGGATCCTCATGTCGCATCAACCGTCCATGCGTTAACAAAGAGTGGCCGATGCGAAGTCGAGTAACCACCACTTCCTCCCTACGATTCGAACGAACAGATGTCCTCCATGGTCGGACGGTATGTTTTATGTCCCTCAGCTTGTTTCTATTTACATTTTGCCATTCTTTATTCCAAACAGAGAATAGTATAGTTTTAAATACAAAATCTGATGTCATCACACGTTGTGTCGATGGTACCATACTTGTAGCTAATTTTGCTCCTTCATCTGCTTTAGTGTTTCTAAATATTCCGCAGTGACCAGGCACCAAGAGAAATGACACCTCGATACCCCGTAATTGGAGCCTGTGTATTGAGCACAAGATGTCTCTAACTAATGGGTTCTTAGTGTACATTTCCTGAATAGCTTGGAGAGCACTTTTGGAATCGGAACATACAAGATATTTAGATGTTGCAGACGGAATTGATCTTAAAGCTTGGAAAATTGCGTAAAGCTCTGCAGTAAAAACACTACAGGCTGAGGGCAATCCGTAAGTGAAGGTTTGTCCTTCCATATAAAATGCACAACCTATCCCATTGTCCAGTTTTGAACCGTCTGTGAATATAGTCACAGTATGTTCGTGAGTTAGTTGAATTTGCAAAAACCCCTGACTATAAATAACGTCAGGAGTATTGTGTTTCAGGTACCTGGACAATGAGAAGTCAAATTTTGGCATTCGTATTACCCATGGAGGGATGTAGCATGATGATCGTTCGAATATAGGTGGAAGTTCTAAATTTAGATTGCTAAAAATGCGCAACGTTCTTATTCCGAAGGAAGCAGTTGAACGTTGACGCTCATTGTAACGATCCTCGAGATGGTTATCAAAAACTGCTTTGAATGCCGGATGTTTAGGTTTGCTTCGAAGACCAGTGTAATATGAAATCTGTAGCTTTTGACGTCGCACTGGGAGAGATTGTTCTCCAGCTTCAACTAGAAGGCTGGAGATTGGGCTTGATCAAAAAGCACCAGTAGAAAGTCTAAGACCAGCGTGATGTATTGAATCCAGGAGTTTCAGAACCGTAGGTCGAGCAGATGAATAGGCTATACAGCCGTAATCTATGCGCGATCATACAACGGCGCGATAGAAGCGGAGCATACAGGTTCTGTCTGCTCCCCAATTTGTACAACTTAGAACTCTCAACATATCCAATATCTTGCTGCACCGGGTCCTCAAATCACGCACATGCGGACTCCATGAAAGTCTTTTATCCAATAAAAGGCCCAAAAATCTCACATTATCCACTGTCTGAAGCCGCGTACCATCAAGATATAAGATAGGTTCCTGCTGTTGCCTGCGACGACTAAATGCTACACACTGGGTCTTCGGAGCCGAAAACTTGAAGCCCGTAGATTTGGTCCATTCTTGCAATTTATTAATGACTAATTGTAGGGATATTTCCGCTGTTGCCATACTTCTAGCAGCCACATATATGCAAAAATCGTCTACAAACAGGGAACAGTGGACCGGTGGCCGTACGTTTGAAGTGACGCTGTTAATGGCAACGGCAAACAGCGTCACACTCAACACGCCACCCTGTGGTACACCATTCTCTAGTTCGTAACGATCGGAATATATGCCTCCTAGACGTACACGGAAAGTCCTGTTATTCAAATAATTTTGTATAAAAGCAAGAATGTTACCTTGTATACCCCATGATTTCAATACGTTCAAAATTCCTCTTCTCCATGCCATGTCATATGCCTTCTCAAGGTCAAAGAAAACAGCTACTAGTGTTTGTCGTAAAATGAAGGCATTCTGTATAGCTGACTCCAACAAAACCAATTGGTCAACTGATGAACGTCCTTGTCTGGAATCACACTGGACGTTAGTAAGAACTTTGTTTGTTTCTAGATACCAAACAAGACGACGTTTGACCATCTTCTCCAGTAGTTTACATAAGCAGCTGGTCAGAGAGATGGGTCTGTAACTACTGGGATTAGTTTTGTCCTTTCCTTGTTTTATAAGAGGAATTATTGTTGCTTCTAACCATGCATCGGGAAAACCGTGCTCCCCGAATATACGATTGTATATCCAAAGGAGAACTTTTTTGCCGACGGTGGTAGATTTTTAATCATCCGGGCCTGGAGCAGAATCCTCCGTTGACGAGAGAACTGGCTCTAGTTCGTCGATAGAGAAATGAATATTCAAACAAGAATCTCCAGACACTCCAACGGTGAAAGGTAAGGCTTCCTGTTTACGTTTGTACACCTGGAAAGCGTCCTTGTATGCAGAAGATGAGGAATGTTTCGAGAACGATAATGCTAGCACATTGGCAATTTCCTCACAGTCCGTGGTCATAACTCCATCCCGATGCCTAAATGAAATTAATAGCATCGGAACGGAAATGCCACAGACTGATCGTAATTCCTTTCATACTGTGGATGGAGCTGTAGTTCTTGTAATTGTGCCAATGTACTGCGAACATGATTCTCGTTTACTTTGCCTAAATATTCTCCGTGCTTTCGCACGGAAGATTTTATATTTTTAGAGGTTGTCACTTGAACTGTCGTTGGATGTTTCTTGAACTGGTTCAGCGCTTTTCTCCGTTGACGAAGGATCACAGTGCACTCATCATTCCACCACGGAACAGGTGGTCGTCGTGGTTTGGATGAGGTTTTCGGAATTGCCTTTCCGGTGGTATTCAAAACGGTTTTGTAAATGAATTGACAATGTCATCAATGGGAGCCAAGTAATCCACGTCCAGTGATTCTAGATCTTGTGAAAATTGTTCCCAGTTGGCTTTTTTTAGGATCCAAAGGGGATGTCGAACACAACAGGGTGAGGAGTCACACAAAGAGATCTCAATAGGAATGTGGTCGCTACTGTAAATATCAGGCAATGCTGACCATTTTAGTCTTGTAGCCAAGGCAGGACTGCATAATGACAAGTCTACAGCTGTCCATCCACCTGTTGACGCTGCTAAATGTGTCGGACAACCGTCATTTAGCAGGTATAGATCCAATTCCGATCTGATGCTTTCGATCAGAATACCTCGCGGGTTGCATTCTGGGGAACCCCATGAAACATGGTGGGCATTGAAATCGCCCACTAATAAAAACGGAGTCGGTAACTGATTTATAAGAGCTGCAAGATCTCTCTGTTGCAGGTTGTCACTTGGTGAAAGGTAGATACAACAGAGAGTGAGTTTGTACGGAACAGCTGTTTGAATTACCACTGCTTGTAAGGGAGTTATTAAGCTCACGGCGTCGACACAGTTACGGGCTAGAATAGCTACGCCATCTCTAGCTCGATTTTCTGTAACGAAGTCCGATCTGTAAACTGAATACTCCCTTAGATAGAAATTGTGCGATTCATGGAGATGTGTCTCTTGAGTACAGATGTACATAGAAGACACATCTCTTACAATTATTTTGAGATCCTCAATGTGACTTTTAACACCGTTAATGTTCCACTGAATCACGGATTGTTTAAGTGTGGAAATCGTATTTTAGTGAAATGGATTCACCCGGCTCTCGTTGCTGTCATTGCAAATTCGCTGGCCTGGGATGTTGGACGTTCCAGGCAGAGAGTCATCAGATTCCATCACCACTATTGTAGTGGTGGAATCTGAAGAGTTTTTTTACTCAGAATAGGAGTTTGAAATGGTCCTCTTTTGAGTCGCTTGTGATTTTGCACCTACTTTCACAGGTGCAGCTTTGTTATTATTGTTATTACTCGTATTAGGAGTAGTTTTAAAGTTTTTCGCACTTGTCTCTAATAGTGTCTTACTTCTTCTAATTTGACAGAGGTAACTGTCAATAGAGATTTTTCCGCACATTCAACATTAGTCTTTGAGTTGGAAACCAAATTTTTAGTTACTAATACTAATAAATTACTAACTTGCTCAGTGAGAAGTTCAATTTTTTTATTTAGCTCAACACAGTTGGATCACGACTTTTCAGTGGTGGTAGCTGAGGCATAAGATTTTGTTTCAAGTCTTAGTTGAGTTGACTTGAACTTCTTTTTTGCTTCGTGGAAAGATGTTTTATCCTTTGCCATTATGCTGAGGATCGCTTTCTCCTCCTTGAACTTTGGGCAGTTAAAGGAGCGAGCAGGGTGATCACCAGCACAGTTTGGGCATTTTGGAGTACTTGTGCACACCTTCTCTACATGGCCTTCAGATGCGCACTGTCCGCATACCTCTGGCTTGGAGCAAGAAGAGCTGACGTGTCCAAAACGTTGGCATTTAAAGCACCGCCGTGGATTGGGAACGTAGGACCTACCAGGAAGCCGTTGATAGCCAGCATATAAATATTCCGGGATAGATGGTTTCCCGAATGTCAGGGTTAATGATGTTGTTGGAGCTCACTGACCGTTTTCCATCCTCATAATTCGTACGACGTCTGTTACACCTTCCGATTTCAATTCAGATTTTATTTCGTCCTCACGGACATACAAAAGATCTCTGCATGATATTACTCCCTTTGATGAGTTCAAGGTTTTGTGGGGGGCCACCGAAACCTTGACCTGATCAAAGAAGGAGGTCATTTTCAGCAAATATTGTGACTGCTTCGACCTACTTGTTTCTAACAGCAGTGTTCCATTCCGTAACTTCCTTATGGAAGAGACAGGTCCTGCTGCACTTCCAGTTATAGCTTTATGGATCAGAAAAAATGATACCTTCGAAAGATCTTTTCCTTCTTCTGCGCTAGAAACAATTAAAAATTTAGGCGGTAGTTTGGGTGATGCTACATCCATTTCTTTCCTCGTCTCATTTACTTCACTAGACATCTTCGGAGAAACCTCACGACGCCTCTTTACATTACTCTGGTTGGTTGGTTGGTTGGACTTTTGTTGGTTTTCCATAAATTTGATTTAAGCTAACCATCGTGTCAGGCGTTACGAGACTATGAGAACGGGTACACCCATGGATCACTTTCGATCATTTCCAACCCCCGGAACTCTGGGGCCCATAGTTTCCTCCTTAGCTCGACTGGATGGGCATCAGTCGAGAACTCGTAATACTGTGCACAGGCTCCGACACCTGTGCACCGCGGACACTCCCTGACCAAGGACCGAAGTGGCTAGCGGACCAGCAACCGCGCATACGTCTTCGGCAGAGCAAGCTCACAGCAGCGGTCCCAGACCAGAGTAGTCAAGCTCTGGACCTTTCAGCACTCCCAACGCGCAACGGCTCTGACCAATCAAATTCCCTACGTGAAGATGTTAGTGTATGTGTATATGTGCATGAGTGTGTGTGTGTGGGCTTTGTGAGTGGTGTAGTGTTAGGCTAGGGTACCGCGAGGGACGCCAAATCCCTGCGGCTAGTCCGCACCCCCCTGCGGGGATAATTAATTAAATGACGTATTTCAAACTTTTAAAATAAATGCAGCACTATGACGCCAGGACACCAAAACAAATTTATTATCCGTGCTGAAATTAGACTTGGTATGCCTTTGTTGGATTTTGCTTGAAAATTTCTAAATTATGATAGATGAATGTTAGTCATCTTTTATCCAAAATGCTTCATTCTATAACGCTATATTAAATTTAAATATATAATGTTTTTGTTTAAAAGAGGTATAACTAAAAATGTTTTAAGAATTACTTTAATAAAGAATTTATATTTGAATAAGAGACAGCGTCATTAATTAAATAATAGTTATTTGAGAGTAATGCCAAAACGTCGCAGTTATTAAATAAATGAATTACTGTGTTTAAAGTTAATAATATATCACAGACCAATCAATGCTTTTACTAATACACTCTACGTTTCGATGTTCTACCAGAAAATCTTTTTCAAGAGCTAAATGTTTTTTATTCATAAATTTAACCAGTAATTTTATAATTAGTATAATCTATACTTTACAATTTATAACATTCATAAACAATACTTTTAAATCAATACTTTTAAAATAATACTTTTAACTAAAATAATATATTTCATGATTCTTGATAAATATTAGCATTTACAAGTCAAATTGCGCTACTAGCCAAGTAAACTTTTGATCACGAATAATCAATTGACTTGTCTAGTAGTGTAATTTGACTTGTAAATGTTAATATTAATTACGAATCATCAAATATTTTATTTTAAATATGTTAAAAGTATTGTCTATGAATATTATAAATTGTTTTCTATGATTTAATAATAAACTTTTAGCACTTGAAAAATAAATTTCTGATAGAAAATCGAAACGTAGATTTCATTTCTAGTAAACAAATTTTAAAAAAACTATTAACAGGCATTAAACAAAGTTCGAGTAGAGAAATATTGAAATACAACGAGAACTTAAACTAATATGTAAATACTTGTTTACATTTCCGAGTGTTTATAAATCCAGCAGTTAAGCTTAGTTAGGTTTCTCAATGTTTATCAGAAGTAAATATAGCTACAGAAATGCCCAGAAAACTCTGAATGAACTTCAGGTTATTATTTAGACTTGTAACATCATATCTGCGTGCGATTATGTAATTAAACAAAACTATGACGAAATTAATGAAATATTCTTCCAGGAAAAAGTAGAAAATCCAGCATACATTGATCTAGAGTCAGTATTAATTAAAGAAAAACAAGAAATGCAATAAATGGAAGGTTTTTGTTCTTTCATAAACCGAGTTGTGACAAATTGCTGTTCCTAGATTATTGTGCTAACTTCATTTCAGATAACACCATTACTTGTTAATTAAATGGCGGAAATTTATGGCAGAACTTCTGCGCGTAAAATTCAACCGTTTTCTCAATTATTTAGCAAGGGGAAATTACGATATTATTAATTAAAAACTTAACTGTTATTTGAAGTAAAGTTTAGTTAAAGTCTCGGAACTTTGTTATTTGAGTAGATGCTGTTTGTGGAGTAAATTACTCACGCTATACACGATAGGGCAAACCCCTACTTCCAGGAAGATAACATATATACGTTTAAATCCTTCAACAGTGGTTAAATCCTAAATCTACCAAAGATTGAACATGTTTAAACTATATACATAATAATATTGTAACAATCTAAGTTGTTTGTGTAACAATTAATAATAGAAACAAATAAGGCAGTTCCTACTTTAGTCAAGAAAGAAAAATTGTATTTTAGTTATTTTTAGAATAATAATTACAATATGTACAAAAAATTACAATTTTATTTATTACAAAATACGAACAGTTTATATATATCACAGAATCACGATATAAAGTGGCCAAATAGGGAGCGATATTAATTATTAAAAATAATTATTTAAATGTACTTATTGAATTAATAATTGAAACAATTGTAATAACATCAAGTGTCATCCTCTACAAGTTAAATAAAGTATTATATAAACGAAAATAAAAATTTAGGTAAATTGCTACAGAGGTTCACAAAGAAAAATGTTATTTTAGTTACATTTGAACACTATTTATGATATTGTGTAGTAGGCTTGACAACAGTTTAAATTTGTTCGATGGAGGTTTCGACGACAACCAGATGAGGGCAAAAGAAAATCATATACATTTATTGGATTTAAATTTTTAGGTACTGGAGAGTTCGCGCAGTGCCAAATCTTCAAACATGAAGAATCTCAGTTCGAATCTGGCTCTATTCCACAAATTTTATAAATTAATCATTGAATAAATATTTGAAAAAAACTGTATTAACATCAATTGTCACCTACAACAGGTATAAGACGAGAGCGCTGTTAAACTTGATTGGATGAATTAAAACTTATTTTATTAACGATTGAAAATTTTTTAAATATGTGTCAGGAGAGTGTGAACTCATAGTAGACGTTGGAGAAAGGTTCACTCTGTAACTTTTATAAATAAACAAAATTTGTATACAAAATCAAACTAAAATAGTCATATTTTAATTCAATTACCAGACTCATTGAAATAAAATCTGGTTTAAAACGTAGCAATTCCCCTTTATTATTATATTATTAGTAATTATAATATATTGATAGCTACCTAATTAGGTATACTTCCATTCTTTTAAGTATTCAAAGGTTGTAGCGTGTTTGAGAATTACGATAGTATTGTTCCACGTAACCTGAAAAATATTTAAACACATTGTGGCTTTTAACTTTATTGTAACGGAATGAAATCCATAAATATTAAGATTTCGCGCTAGTGCTTGTTGTTACTTGAAACTCTATCATAGATAAAGAGCTATATTTGTCTGTTATAATTTCTAAAACCCCATGTAAAGGGATTATTAAACATGAATTTGGACCGATCTCTGTTCGTATTAAATAAAATACTGCTTGAAATATTGATATAATGTGGTATTTTCAATAATTTTGAATAAAATATTTTCAAAATTTAATTTCAATACAAAAATTGTGAATGAATGTAATAAATGTAATAATAGGTTTGTATTGTAGTTTATTTAAGAACTCGTATAGTTATGGTATGAATGGAAAAATAATATGGCAGTTGTAAATTTAAAATAAACCCTTAATTATCAAAAGGATTTTATTTCATAGAATAAATTTATATATTTAAAAACCTTTATAGCATGATTATGCAGCATCTCTACGAGATCATATTATCTACGAGGTTATATGAATTAATCCTGATGATGATAATGATGATGATGATGATGATGATGATGATGAAGTTGATGATGATGATGATGTGTGTGTGTGTTTGTGTGTGTAAGTAAATGAAATATACTCTACACAACGATCATCGATCCTATAGAAATAAAGTGTGTCTACACAACTATTATAAATTCTATTGAATACTGTATTCATTATACCTAAAGTGTATAAGCTATCGAAACTGTTATCAATCAAAATGAAGACGTCAATTAATCATTAATTTGCTTGAATTACTTCACTCTTTTGCCAGATATGCTACTGCATACTCCAACACTGAAAACTGGCGTACGCATCGTTTTTCTCCGAGATCATAATTCCTTCTCATACAATGGTATGAGACCTCCTGTGATAAAATGTTAACAATGTCATCCAAGTTAAGTTTCTGATTGCAATACACAAATTGGTATCTATCTAATTGTCATAATTCCATCCAATCGTATCCTACTGAACGCAGCAGATATTATACTTGAATTTAAAAGTTAAACGGTTTTTTGTCAATGTTTGTGTAAACTAAGAACAATCGCGACTGTGTGTTGCCTAGATTTTTAGGATGCGTGATTGTTTCGTGCACATCATAAGTTGGCCGCTAACGTGTCTGGAGAATCAAAAATATGTCAAACGTACTTAAATAAATGAATGGAAATAAAAGATTATGAAATCGTTTCTCTGTGGAAATCTATACATCATCCACACAAATGACAAAATTTAAATTAACTTTTTCAAATTTAGTTTCCTTGAATATTTTCTTCTCATATTGCAGCAACGTGCAGAATATAAACTAGAAGTTTATGAAGTAGAATTATATAAACAAACACTAAAGAAATATTTGAAATTTGTTGAGTACAGTTAAAAGCTTTCTAAGAAATGAACGTATTCATATTAATAGAATACTTATTTTAATATTTAATGGAATAACAACGTAAAGATTTATAAAAACATCCTTTGATGTATTTCAGTGTAAATGAAAATTGATGTAGTTTATATTCCTGGAATAGAAATATTGACAGCTAACTTCAATAAAGGAAATTAATTAAACTGATCTTTGTAAGTTTTAAGTATACATTGATTAATTTCCTCTCAATTAGTATTTACCTTCCATACTGAGTTTTTCTTACTACACAATTAAAAAATAATTGCACTTTCAATACAGCAAGCAAAGAAGTTTAATTTTTGCCTTGATGTAAAATTCAAGTTTATAAAAAAAATGATTAGCATGTTATTGTGACAGATACAAATCGTAACTTTTCAATGCATTTATACATATAATAATAAACCCTTGAGAAGATTTCGATATCTTAAATACATCTAACCAACATGTGCAGAGATGAAAGCTCTTACACTATGAAAAATATATATTAACTTGGAGCAACTGCGGTATAACTAAATAAAACATCCTAAACCTCAAAAACGTTTTATTAATAGCCTGATGTACATTTCGGTTGCAAATCAATTATTTTCAGAGGTAATTAAAAGACTCTTGTTACATTTATTCAAGATATTCTTGTTGTAATTTCCTCTGAAGATGATTTATTTGTAGTTGAAATGTACATCATTACATAAATAATACGTTTGGCGATATAAGAGGTTTTATTAATTTATAATTGTGAAAGAAAGCTATAATTTGAAATTTTATTACAGAGGTTCTCATTGCAGAAGATCCTCTTTATGAAACTCTTTATGGTGTGTTAATTTGTCTATGTAAATTAATATATTATCCCCTTTTTATTAAAAATGTTTTCAATCTTACTTAATAAAGTGTTTAAGGTGTTTAAATTAGTTAAATTGTTGTAGAATTCTTGTGCATCGTGAGATACGACGTTTTACGGGAACTTAAGAATTGAAGAACGTCGTAAAGTTATTATCATAAAATCATACAATCATTATCACTTTTGTAAAAATGAAAAACATACGTTTCTTAAGATGTGATATTCGCCCTAACCTTTCTTCGTTAAAAATTGAAAACGTCGAGTAGAGGCGTAACAACTTCCTAAGAGCAGTAGAAATCATGCTATTTCGTGTTCCGATATCATACCCTCACATCCGCTCGCAGGTTACATTGTACTTCGTATTGGTATTAGAGACATGGTTATTTATTGCCAAGA
The DNA here is from genome assembly GCA_036971475.1 of Prosapia bicincta. NCBI lineage: Eukaryota > Metazoa > Arthropoda > Insecta > Hemiptera > Cercopidae > Prosapia > Prosapia bicincta. Next base: position 244,979,012 of record JBAIZL010000002.1, read on the forward strand.
TTATGTTGTAAATCTCAACTGAAATGAAGGGAATAGTCGATGTGACACGCTTATTTCCCCGATGGTGGCGAGGTCAAATTGAGAGGTTTATGTGGTGTATACATTCAAGGCGTGGAAATCCCTGATTTATTTAGTTATTTTTGAGTTCCTTGTATTAGCACACACTATCCAGATCTGCACATCTAGTACAGATTTTCAATCATTAAAAGTATACGTTTTTATTCATCCAATCAAGTTCAAATACATTTTTGTAACCTATATTGGATGATAATTGATGTTAATACAGTTTACAAAGACATTTATTCAATAATTAAATCATAAAAAAGCAGGGAGATTAGGTCAGATTCGAGCTGACTATCATAGTGTTCGAAGTCTAGTGCTTCGGCACTGAGCCAACATTTCCATAGCTAGAAATGTACTTCTCAAAGATGCATATGAATGTTTCTTTTACCCCCTCTGGTTGTCGACAATCTTAAATTGTTGTCATGGTTACCACACAAAAACATAAATATTGCTCTAGTATTAACGATGAATGAAACCAATAAAATAAACAAAAGATCTGTAACGGTTCGAACCTTGCTGCTCATAAACGGACAGTTTGAAAGGAAAAGCGAAACTACAACATAATGCATACCCCGAAAAAAGGAAGCGTGTAAATAGTAGCAAACAAACATTAAAGTTCGCTACCATAAATAGAAAGGAGGATGGAAAATTGCAAGGAAATTCGCTTTCTGTTTTACCACTTATTATTGTTATTCTAACATGTATATACATATTTCTATTATTTGTAATTATTAATGAAAAAAAAAAAAACTTTTTCATATTTAATTTGATTAGGAGTTGAAATAATTTGTTTTTACTTGTTTATTCGTAATAATTTATTCCGAATAATACTATTTTCGTTAAGGGAAAGATATATTGATGTGAATCTTGTGTAAGATGGATCGATTTTATACTGAAAAATAAAAGTGACAATGAAAAAGGCCCAAACTTAATTACCATAATATTATTGGCGTGTTCTTATATAATAATAAATTTTTAATTCATTCACGTGGGACAAGCTAAGGGTAGAAAGGTTAACTGCGTTCTTAGGGTTTAACTAAATGCAATATATGCAAGATAGAATATATATTCTACTTGACGTTTGAATAAACATTAATATATTTATATTTATTCGAGTCTGTCTGTATTTACGTCCGTATTTTTTGTTTGCTAAGAAATAAGACAACCCTTAGCGTCCTAAAGTTATTCTGAAAATTTTTTTTCAATTGTTTGAAATTTGTATTTTCATTTCACCAACGCTTTAAACTTTCTAGAACTACAATTGCAAAAAATGACATTACACAGTTGTAAACCCAAGATAAAAATTATGTAAAATAATAAATGTTTTAATAATTTATACAAATATTTATTAAAGCTAAATTAAACAATATCTTCAGAGTCGTAATCTCGAATAATAATTAATATTAGGTACAGTAAAATGGCAATGTTTATTTTAAAATACAAAATTTTGAGGTAATTGAATAATATTTTTGACCGTATGTTTTAAAATTTATTGAAACAAAATATTTATAGTGGCTATTGAGTCTCTAAACATTTGAACAAAATTTGAAGTAAATTATGTTGGTAATTATTAAAGTGTTGAGTAAAAGAATTACACGTACCAAATCTATGATTTATAGGAACTGTATAGTGCATAAATAGTACATGAGACCTTACTCAGGGTGCCTGTAATACTAATGAAATTTAAAGAAATGGCACATTAGAAGTATTATCACTGTAGAGGTGTTATTTTGTGTAAACATTTCTTTTTTTTGTATCACATATACTCAATTTGGCTCTTTTCTATGTTGTAGTGTTTTTTACTCATCCTTTATTAAAATATATTCTTCTCGTAAATGATCGAATTGTTCAGCATAATACTATGTATAATATCTAATAATATTTGTCTTTTTAGAACTACCCAAAATTAATCGAATAGAAAAAAGAATTTACAATTACTCTGTAACTGTTTGAACATTTAAATTTTGTGATAGTTCACCAAAGTTTGAATTCGTTCACTTAGCTGTTTTAACAAGGTGTAGCCTCGCATCCTTCTATTGGAAAAACCTTACAAGATTCCCTCGGTCATGAAAAAGGCTTCAGTAACTCAGCGTTCCATCTTCGTACTTGGCAACGTGCGCTGTCTCCTACATTATGATTATAACAAATTCAAAAAAAGTCTGTTACATTAAAAATTGAAAACTAAACATTTCCTCGCTCTTGGAGACGACCGTTGCCTTCTACATGCCGATAGTTAGAGAAGTTAACTTCAATTGCAAAGCAAGCGTCCTAGCTACCGCGCATTGGGTGTGCGCATATTACTTTAATATTAATTTGTTTTTAAAACTCTTCCTACAGATACCACTACCAACCAGAGATTTGATTTAAAATATTTCTAGCAAATCACAATTTTTTTATTCTAGTTTTATATTGTTACATTTTTTTAATACATTCTCGTTCGTTTTCTGAAATTTCCTTTTTTTAATATGTAACACCATCTAAAATGTGTTACAACTCTTTGAGCTTAGATTTTGAGTTTATGGTCATACAAATGAAAAACGTACACAAAACTCGTAAGTTAATCATTCATTAACTCAGACGCGTTTCAATAACGAAGTCATCGTCATCAGTGAGTGTTGCTACCACAAACTCTAACTTACAACTGAAGTTGTATAACTAACTGTTTTAAATAAGAGTTTGTAGTAGGAACACTCACTGATGACGATGACTTTGTCATTGAAAAGCGTCTGAGTTAATACATAAATAATTTGTGCATTTTGTGTACATGTTTTATTTGCATATAAAAAGAATGCGTTAAAATACATTTGCTAAATACATTTCTACGTTTAATAACTAATTCAAACACATCCATATATTTCACTTAGGTATTTTCAAACCTATTTACAACGCACAAAATACATATATTAAATAAATATAAAAAAAAATATAAAAATGAATAAATAGAAAAGTGGTATGTACTATTTAGATAATATAACGTGAACCTCAAAGAAACTTATCGCTTCGAAAGTTAAACGTTTCCCTTATTTTACTGACGCTTCCTACGAGTAAGGAGCAAAGTCTGTTGCGGTCATTAGGGTCTAATTAGACGGGATGGTCTCAAGTGAAATAAACTCGGATTACCAACAATAGAGGAACATCTTAACAAAGGGTTAAATTGAGTGGCTCAATGTCTGTACTCAGCGTAAGGTATAAATGGACTTATTAAGTTTGAAGTCTGAGATCTCTACGTCAAAGCTGATTACGTATGTAATTGATGATAAATCTGTCTTTAGGGTTAATAATCCGACTTAGTAATTTTAACTCAAAAGAGCTACCCAGGTAATTGGATATTTAATCTTTTAATAATGTACTTTGTTAATGAATCTGGTCAACACACAGTAATTGTGTTTATTCAACGATAACTGAAAGCTGTAATACAGAGTTGAGATACACCTTTTCAAATGATGCTTCATGGCTTTACATTTCCTAACAGACGTCGGTCGCGCCAACGCCCTAAATAGAATATTTGAGGTTCTCTTGAAGCGAATAGAAAGTCCTTACGCTTCCAGTATTACGATTACCCGCGCTTAGCAGCTTCCGGTTGAGAGCTTAGGAATGGGTTTGACTTACAGACAACTTGTAAGAGTGGAAACTGCCTATAGACTAATTGTAGAAACTTTTGTGAATATGGCTTTAGCCATATGTCTAGAAAAATAAATAGTAAAGTTACCTTAATTTTTGGCAGTAGAAATATTTTTGTTATTTTTAAAAATTTCTACTGCAGAGTGAGTTTAATAAGAGAAGAATTGTAAAAACTGTTTGTTGTTCTAAAATTATGATAATTCAGTCGCCATTTAATAAATGGTGATAAATGTTCGTCACTAGTAATTTGAATTTTTTTTTTTTAATTGTTACTTGTAGATTTAATTTAAACATGTGATAAATAAAAAAAAATATTGTGTCAATTCCTACTTAGGTCAACAAAGAATAAATATATTTTTGTTACTTTTTATTAAATAATTACAATTAATATTAAAAAACATTTACCTATGCGAGAAAACAGCTGCTCTACCACATAACCTATAATATAAAATCAGCTGTTTCATGGAATCATAGGTTATCACTTGTTTTAATGGAACGAAATAAGTTTATTGCTTAACTTGCCCCTTTTGCGAAAAGCTTTCCTCGAACTTAAGTGTATGAAAAAGAGTAATACAACAACATGAACAATATGTATGCAAACATTAGAGAAGATACAAATAAATTTATTGAGCCATACAAACATTTATTGAATTCTATGATTTAATAAATTATTACTCTATTTGTATCTTCTCTTATTTTTCCATCTCTTCACAGGAATACATTTTATTGTTTGAGTACCTATGTATAATATGTTTTCTTGCATAATAATAAAAAACAACTGAAGTATTTGAATAAAAATTAATCAAATTTAATTTTAATTGAAATAAATAACTCTTGTACTTGAATACCTCAGTGGTTTATATATATATACATATATATATATATATATATATATATATATATATATATATATATATATATATGTATATATATATATATATATATAAAGTTTGTAGTATAGTAACAATATGTATTTTATGAACATTTTACAATATAATAAATCGTTCTCACTTTGTACAAAACCTAAACTATTACATAAGTTAGATATTTTTTATTTTACTTTAATTTAGAAGATAGAAATATGAAGAGTCGGCCTAGTAGCATGAAGTAGGTTTCATAGAAATATATATTTTAGGAAGAGAGATGATTTTGTTTAATAAATGTTTGTAGTGCAAATTCTTTAATACTAATAACAATTAAAGTATATGTGGTTTATTAAATGAAAAAAAGGATATTAAAAAATATACATCGATAAAACTGAAATTGTGTTTCAATTCCTAATATTATTTAACTCTCTCTCTCTCTCTCTCTCTCTCTCTCTCTCTCTTTCTCTCTATGTATATATATATTAATTATAATATAATTACAATTTTATATAATTTTCCTTCCTGATGATGTTGTTACTGTTTACCAACGAAAAGCTTTGAATATAAATTAATAAATGTTCTTGTATTTGAATAACCTATGTTGTTTTAAATTATTAAACAAGAAAACGTATTATATATATATATATATATATATATATATATATATATCTTTTTCAGATTTTGAAATTGTAATAAAATGCTTTTTATTCATCTACTCAAGATTAAATACATTTTTTAAACTTGTAGTGGATGACAATTGATGTTAATAAAATCTTTTTCAAATATTCATTATTTATTTATTTTTAATTATTTAATTTTATTAATTAATATTGCTTTGTACTTTGCCACCTAATATTGTAATTATATCATATCTATATAAATAATTATATTAATTGGTATTATTTCATTTAAAGTAACTAAAATGAAACCTTTCTTTGTTAGGTAGGAAATGACATTTTTCATATACCTTGTTTTATAATGTTTAAAAGTGTGGCTATTTTTCTTTGTTGACATATATCGGAATTGTAACTTAGCTTAAGGATAATATGCAACTTATTTGATTCAGCATATTTATAGCTAAGAAAGCATATAAATTTGAAGACTTATATTTTTTTATAGTATCGTTAAGAGATAATTTAAAAGCTCATCCACTCGAACACTACACCCCTGAGGAAAGGTTATCAGGTAAATCACTTTCATCATTTATAAACATGAAAGGCTTTAATGAAATTCCTTTACATAAAACGAGCTCTGTCTTGCTAGTAATTAATTACAGTGTGACGTAGGCGAGGCATTGTATTCATCATGATTGTTAAAACCATTAAGAAAACACAAAAACAGTTTTGATTCTTACATTAAGTAGCGTTTGCTTATAATTTCATGTCTGATAAATATATCCCCTTCTGTTGTAGCGTAACAATACTTCCTGCAGGGGCCGTGGTCGGCGATATGTTGTATCCCCTTGTTGTAGGGTTACGCTATTTCCTCCACGGGCCGTGGTTGGTGATATATTGTCCCCCCCTTGTTGTAGGCTTAAGCAATTTCCTCCACGGGCCGTGGTTGGTGATATGTTGCCATCCTTGTTGTAGGGTTACGCTATTTCGTCCACGGGCTGTAATTGGTGATATGTTGTCCTCTCCTTGTTGCAGGTTTTCGATATTTCCTACATGGGCCGGGGCTCGTGATATGTTGCCCCCCTTGTTGTAGGCTTACGCTATTTTCTCCACGGGCCGTAGTTGGTGATATGTTGCCCCCCTTGTTGTAGGCTTACGCTATTTCCTCCACGGGCCGTGGTTGGTGATATATTGTCCCCCCCTTGTTGTAGGCTTAAGCAATTTCCTCCACGGGCCGTGGTTGGTGATATGTTGCCATCCTTGTTGTAGGGTTACGCTATTTCGTCCACGGGCTGTAATTGGTGATATGTTGTCCTCTCCTTGTTGCAGGTTTTCGATTTTCCTACATGGGCCGGGGCTCGTGATATGTTGCCCCCCTTGTTGTAGGCTTACGCTATTTTCTCCACAGGCCGTGGTCGGTGATATGTTGCCATCCTTGTTGTAGGCTTAAGCAATTTCCTCCACGGGCCGTGGTTGGTGATATGTTGCCCCCCTTGTTGTAGGGTTACGCTATTTCGTCCACGGGCTGTAATTGGTGATATGTTGTCCTCTCCTTGTTGCAGGTTTTCGATATTTCCTACATGGGCCGGGGCTCGTGATATGTTGCCCCCCTTGTTGTAGGCTTACGCTATTTTCTCCACGGGCCGTGGTTGGTGATATGTTGCCATCCTTGTTGTAGGCTTAAGCAATTTCCTCCACGGGCCGTGGTTGGTGATATGTTGCCATCCTTGTTGTAGGGTTAAGCTATTTCGTCCACGGGCTGTAATTGGTGATATGTTGTCCCCCTTGTTGTAGGCTTACGCTATTTCCTCCACGGGCCGTGGTTGGTGATATATTGCCCCCCCTTGTTGTAGGCTTAAGTAATTTCCTCCACGGGCCGTGGTTGGTGATATGTTGCCATCCTTGTTGTAGGGTTACGCTATTTCCTCCACGGGCCGTGGTTGGTGTCATGTTGTCCCCCCCTTATTGTAGGAATACGCTATTTCCTCCATTGGCTGGGGCTCGTGATATGTTGCCCTCCTTGTTGTAGGGTTACGCTATTTCCTCCACGGACCGTGGTTGGTGATGTGTTGACCCCCCCCTTGTTGTAGGCTTACGCTATTTCCTCCACGGGCCGTGGTTGGTGATATATTGTCCCCCCTTGTTGTAGGCTTAAGCTATTTCCTCCACGGGCCGTGGTTGGTGTAATGTTGTCCCCCCTTATTGTAGGGATACGCTATTTCCTCCATTGGCTGGGGCTCGTGATATGTTGCCCTCCTTGTTGTAGGCTTACGCTATTTCCTCCACGGGACGTAGTTGGTGATAACTTGCCCCCCCCCCCCCCCCTTGTAGGCTTATGCTATTTCTTCCACGGGCCGTGGTTGGTGGTAAGTTGTCCCCCCTTGTTGTATGGTTATGCTATTTACTCCATGGGCCGTGGTTGATGATATGCTGTACCCCCTGTTGTACGCTTACGGTATTTCCTTCACGGGTCTTGGTTGGTGATATGTTGTCCCCTCTTGTTCTTAGCTTACTGTTACAGCTAAACTTAAAATACCCCAGGTTTAAAATGATCTTCAGCCAAACAGTATATTACAGTAAACCCTCTTATATTTGGTCCTCTCATACCCGGAACCTCCGCTATACGGACGTAATGTAAATATAAATTTATTCATCTATGGTAGCTTGCTATCGGGCCAGTTCTCTGGTATTCCAGCTTTCCAGGTATTTAACCAGCTAATCGAGTACATTGACCAGCCGATCGTCATCTCTTTCGAAGGTGGAGGGATTTTCATAAAATAAACGCGTTCAATGAATCCAACAAACCATTATAATCGGTCATTACTTCTTTCTTTTACCAAAATATGAAAAATAAATTTCAAATATATGTACAGTACAGTATTAAGGAAATATACATACAGGCATGTAACTATATTGTACTTACTGTTCTATATTGCTATTAAAATATATTTACAATCTTCAATAGATGTAACTTATTTACCTAAAACAATCATAAAATTTGTGATTATGTAGTACAAACATACATCATTACACAACCCCTCCAATATCGGGAATTTTCGTTATCCACATCGGGCTGAGGATTGATCCGGATATAGGAGATCTTAGTGTATTTATAAAGGCAACTAATGCATCAATGTGTCAATAACACCGAGAGATATAGTTATCTTAAATTTATATTTTCTTTATAAACAGTATTATCATAAAACGGAAACATTGTCATACAAACTATACGAAATACCACGGTAGTTTTAGAACTTCAAACAATCTTCGCATATGTTTTCTCGTATGAGCATACATTAGAAAATACAAAATATTATTATTTTTAGTACAAATATTAGATGAAACACAATATAACAAAAATAATTAAAAAAATACTAATATTACCAGTTAATGAAGAACAATCGGTTATCTACATTTCGATGACCATGCCACCATCATCAGAAGATCCTATGATAGAATTACAATCTATAATACAATAAATTACTAACTAGTCTGCCCTTATATTCATTGTGTTAAACATTGTAATCTTGTAATAAGACCCTCTGATGATGATGATGATGATGATGACATTGTCATCGAAATGTACATAGGGGTTTAATCCAGGTAACTTGTAATATAATTCAATTTTGTTATTCTTCTGTTGGTACTAGGGTTTTTGCCAATATTTTTCTTGTAGTATATTGGTACCACTCTGCTCCTGATATTGTATATTTTTATTTACCTTTACTTATACAAAATGTTTATGAATAAAATGTTTCCATTAAAAACAATTATTCTATTTCAGTTAAATTCCACAATATTTTCTTAAAAGTAGGTTGAATAATGTTAGTAACTTCTTCGATCTCTTATGTTATTTTAAAATTTAACAAAACATTTATAGGAAATCTGTCACTTTTTTCCTTCACGTATGAGAAATATTTGTTTCTACGCTTCGTTTGTAACATTATGCGATTTATAAACGTCCTCTAGATATATATAGGTACTTTTTATTCATGGAATATTCCCTAAATTGAGATACAATGGCCTTTATTTAAATAAAGTTACCCTTTATCATGACGATGAAAAGCCGAGGAGTGGATACTTGTATATATTTATCCTTGGCATATAAGGCAGTTAAATACGTTATTTTAACGAAAAGATCCTATGTAACATAATGTTAACAATAAAAATATTTTATTTAAAACGTTTTCACTAGACGGTGTTAGAGTATTTGTCAAATAGAACTCCTCGGTTTGTACTACGTCAGTATTAGGGTTTTTTTAATATGTAATTTTCCTAATTATTCATTCGTGTTCCTACACTTTTTATGACTTATGCGTAAAACCATGTAAAACAAATCACAATACTAACGAAAATAAGGCATTCTGGCATCATGGTACTTCATTCATATTTATTATTTGTTCAATTGTTGATAAAAATTTCGTAATAGCCAAATAAGTTAAAACACAGTAATCTAAATAACAGATATAATTTATTAAGTTATAAGCCTACAAATCACGCAAAAAATAAAAACAATAAAATAAATGTACAACATATGTTATACTAACATAAAAAATGTGAATTACAAGTATAAATAAACTTAAATGTGTTGAACAAATGTTTAGGAAAGTTGTTAAGGGATAAACTTATCGCAATTAAATAAAAATAAGATTAATTCGTGATACGTGGTCATAATTATCATTGTAATACCATTGGTATTTGTATAGAATCTGGAATAATATATATATATATATATATATATATATATATATATATATATATATATATATATATATATATATATATATATATATATATCAAACGATTAAGACTATTTCGTTAGTTCATTAATAAATTTATCCTAAATAAACATCAAACCGCCTAAATACTACATTTAAATGATTTATTAACTTTAATTAAGCGCATTTAAATATCAATATAATAGAATACAATAAAAACACCAACTCTGGAAAGACCTTAAGGTCAAACCCAGTTTTATAGTTGAAAGAAACTGGTAAATTACTTACAAGTAATGAGTTATTACAAGTTATTGCGAGTTTTTATAGGTAATAAGTTATAAGTAAATTGTTTTTTTTTATAATTTTGAAAATCTGTCCAGTTTAAAATGTCAATAGCGTATTAAGACCTAATATAGAAAATCCGGTTATAACTTACATTGGCCTATTGGAAACGATATGTTTTCCATAACCCTAATGTTATTGGTGCCTGATAAATTTGTCTAAACTCTAGGATAAAATTCTATTTAGGCATGAAGCATTTCTCAATAAGCCTGATTTATTAAAGAATGATTTAGGTGTCAATGTTTATAGCAAAAATAATTATATTTAGTCTCATCCGGTAATATCCTTTTTTCTATATCTACATATATGTCATTTACGTGTTTGTTTATGGGTCTATTCTTTACCACGTATTATTCATATACTATAGACAAACACATATTATATTATTATACAATCTATCTATCTATCAATCTATCTTTGTATCTATCTATCTATCTGCCCGTCTATCTATCTATCTATCTGTCTGTCTATTAATCTAACTACACAGATAGATAGTGTGTGTGTGTATATTGTATATTAGTCCTGATGTGGTTATAGAACTAAAGTACAGTACTATTCATTACTAAAGTTTTGAGAATGCTGATACTATTATTCAGCAATAAAAAGTATATGTGCGTAGAAAAAAATGTACAAAATGAAATAAAATCACAATACTCTTCTTTATGAGAGTTATGATTAAACCATATAATAAACACTCTACACATAATTTATATATATATATATTTAACAATAATTATTAATAATATAATCCCATCATATAAACAAAATCATAATACTACTAAGTCGTAACCGTTTCAAGTTATACTTGAGATATCAAGATATCATTAAGTAACTGTTTTATAAAGTTTTGTTCAAGAGAAATGACCAGCATTTAATACATTTCAAGTGAATTCATACACTGTATAAAAATTTCTCAAAACCGTTTTACATGTTTTTTATGAAAGAAAGTAGAGTGTGATTATAGTACCATGAATTAGTATGTGATCTGTAAACAACCATAGCACATGAAATAGGTATTAATAAACATTGACGTGGGAACGCTCGCGCTATGGAAACTCCCGTGGTTATTCTCTCCGTTAGGGCAAATCTAATAGTCGTAGTAATTGTTATTAATGTGTTTTAAATTATAAATTTCAATTGTATGGATTAAATTTGGCTAAACTTGTACATTAATATAGAAACAATCTAATAAAAACTTTTATGGCTTATTTATATGTAAAATTACAGATAGAAAAACAAACTATTAACAGTTACGCAATTACTCGCGTCTTTAGGTTGCTCAGCATGTGATTCCTCGTACACGTTGGCGCTTCCTAACTTGGGCGACGCCTGCCACTTCACTCACTCCTGGTTACCCTTTCAATCACGCTATCTACTCGTATTTGTACAGTAGCTGGCCAACATCCTCAAGTATGCTTATTTAGAACCTCAGTCGCACACAACTAAAAGTAGATGTAATTTCTTCAGAGTGACTAAAACTGTTAGATTTAAACTAATAGCGCGAGCGTGCCGGGTTAAATAAAGTTTAAGTAATTTACTTCTATTAAATAACATACAAAAACATCCCGCCCTGAAGGCAATCAATGTTCAACTACCCTTCAAACTCGTTGCTTTGTACTTAACTAAATTAATAATGTTAATTAATGGCAGGTACTGTTATTATATTGGTTTATTACCTAGGTTTATTAAAACATGTAAAATATACTTTTTATAGATATTATTGTAGAATTAGCTAAAGTATTTTTACCAGTGTAGATTTTATGAATGTTGTTTGATATAGGAAAAGTTTTCTGTTTTTATTTCAGTAAAACTTTGGAACAAAAATGTCTACAAAGATTATTGGTAATTATTTACTTACATAGAGCATTAAAAATTACAATCTATAAGATCTTTAAACATGTTGAGGGTTTGTGGAATATATAGTTATAAATATCACGTCACTTATATTCACGATTGTTTTAAAAGCATAAAAAATGTTAAAGGTGAAATATTTCTGCTGTTGATAACGCTCGTGTAAGGGAAATGTTGAAAACGAGCGTTTGTTGGACACAATGGATGATAGATTGAGGAAAACTTTATTCCCTAAAGGTTTTTTCGATGAGCCACTTCTCAATTATTAATGTTTTCCTGAAGTATTGAATGGAGTTACGGATGAAAGCAATGTGAAATACTAAATCGTAATTAAAATAATATACCTTATCTAATTACACAGTTATAAATCAAGTAACACAATGATTTTTACTAAACTAAAATAGATTTGGCTGTACGAGTATACATTAGTAAAATACGTTTAGTACTAAAAATTCAATAGAAAATTTCAAAACTACTTGTAATAATAATAATAATAATACTAACAACAACAAAAGCTACAGAAAAAGAAAAAAACAATAGCAACAACGGTGATAACAATAATTTTATTTAAAAAAATAATAATAATGACAACAACAACGATAATAATAATACTAATAATAAAAGTAATAAAATAATAATATTAATAATATGTTGTGTGTGGAGGTTGGAATGCATTTACACACCATTAGTTTTGTCCTGGCATGACATTACATTTTTAAACAAATATTGCGGAATTTACCTGAAATATAATAATTGTTTTTTAATGGAAATATTATATTTATAATAATTTTGTATAAGTAAAGGTAAACAAAACTATACAATATCAAGAGCAGAGTGGTACTACTATACTACAAGAAAAATATTGGCAAAAACCCTGATGGCACCAAAAGAATAAAAAAAAATTGGCTTATATTACAAGTTACCTGGATTAAACCTTTATGTATATTTCGATGACTATGTCATCATCATCATCAGAGGGTTATATTACAAGATTGCTATCTTTAACACAAGGAATATAAGGGCAGACTAGTTTGTAATTTATTGTATTATAGATTGTAATTTTGTGATAGGACCTTCTGATGATGGTGAGATGGTCATCGAAATGTAGATAACTGTTTATTCTTAGATACCTGGCAATATTAGTTATTTTTTATTATTTTTGTTGTATTGGGTTTCATCTAATATTTGTACTAAAAATAATAATAGTTTGTATTTATTAATGTATGCTCATGCAAGAAAACATATGCGAAGATTGTTTTGAAGTTCTAAACCTACCGGGGTATTTCGTATAGTCTGTATGGCAATGTTTCTGTTTTATGATAATGCTGTTCATTCAAACAAATATAAATTTAAGATAAATATATCTCTTAGTGATATCGGCACACTGATGCATTAGTTGCCTTTATAAATACACTAAAACCCCTCTTATCCGGATCAATGTGGCGACAACTTCATTCTAAAATACGGATTTTGGAGGGGTTGTGTAATGATGTACGTTTGTACTACATAATCACAACCATTCCTATTGGAAGTATATTTGTGATTGATTTAAGTAAATAAGTTACACTTATTGGATATTGTAAATATGTTTTAATAGCAATATATAGTACTGTATGTACAATATAGTTACATGCCTGTATGTACAGTTCCTTAAAACTGTACTGTACATACATTTGTACTTTATTCATTAGTTTTGGTAAAAAAAGATGTAATGGTGGTTTGCTTGATTCGTTAAAATCATTTCTTTGATGAAAATCCCTCCACCTTCAAAAAGGTGACAATCGGCTGGTCGATGTACTCGATCAGCTGGTCAAATAACTGGAAAGCTGGAATACCAGAGAACTCTCTCGATGACAAGCTACCATTGCTGAATAAATAGGCTTACTCTATATTTATATTACGTCCGTATAACGGAGGTTCCGGGTATGAGAGGACCGGATATGAGGGGGTTTACTGTAATACTTTGTTAGGTTAAAGATCATTTTAAACCTGGAGTATTTTAAGTTTAGCTGTAGCAATGCAGGTGATCAGTCCTTTAAGGTTTAAATCTTTTCCGTAGACTGAAACGTGAATACTTTGTAAATGCTTTTCTTCTATCTTGTGTGTCTGTGAACGAGAAAAGGATCACGCCAAGGTCTTCCCTAAAATTTCTGGGTTTGCGTCGAGTTAGTAAACTTTAATTATTTTTAATAAAGTAGAATGAATAAACAATTATAAATAAACAGTAGAACAGACAGATATACAGTAAAGTTCAACAAGAGAGACGGATAAATAAAATACAGCCTAAACAAAATTGATATTTGGACAAATATATAAGAGTATAATATTTTTAGAATAAACAAAATATGACAACTACATTTTAATTGGTACTTCTTTCACATTTATTATTTGTTGAATTGTTGATGAAAATTACGTAGAAGCCAAATAAAATAAAATAGTTATATAATGTATCAGGAAATGGAGCAAACCTAAAATCAATATGGCTTTTTCAAGACGATATTAGTCCTTAAGAATACTACCGAATTATTACACAGTAATCAAAGTAACAGACATAGTCTATTAAATAATATAAATCTATGCTAAAAAGCTGGGGGGAAATAAATGCAAATTATATGTTTTAATAATATGAACATATGTGTACTAATATATGAATTATTTGTTGTTGAATGTATAATGTTATATACATTATAACAGTGTACATTAATGTTATAGTTATCATTATTGTATAAATTATTTATAAAATTTGTTAAATGTGCCAACAAATATTTCGGAAAATAGCTAAGGATACACCTATCAGGACTACAAAAGAATAAGATTAATTCGTGATACATGGATATAATTAGCATAGTAATACGATTGGTATTTGTATAGAATCTGGAATATGTCAAACGATTAGGATTATTTCATCATTGTATTGGTTAATAAATTTAACCTAAATAATCATCAAATCACTTAAATAGTACATTTAAATGGTTTGTTTCATTTTAAATAAGCTTATTTATAAATTTTGAAGTGAAAATATCATAAGAACACAATTCACTACTGTGGATAGGCCTAAAGGTCAAACCCAGTTTTATAGTTGATCTCGACTGTTGAATTTAAAATCTAAATAACTAGAGAGTTTATTGTTCTTTTATCTTGAACATTTGTCCAGTGTAATTGCCGATTGCGTATTGAGGCCTGACGTAGGAAATCCGGTTATAACTTATATTGCCCTATTAGATAGGATATTTAAATAGATAAATATTTTTAAACTCTAAGATAAATTTGTATTTAGGCAGGAAACATTCTCATCAGGCGTAATTATATTATTAGATGTCAATACTTCTTGTAAAAAAAATAATATTTAGTCCCATGCGTTAATATTCTTCATTCTATGTCTACATATATGACAAATACATATTTGATATTTAAGAAGGTTT
Organism: Prosapia bicincta; assembly: GCA_036971475.1. Classification (NCBI taxonomy): domain Eukaryota; kingdom Metazoa; phylum Arthropoda; class Insecta; order Hemiptera; family Cercopidae; genus Prosapia; species Prosapia bicincta. The sequence continues at coordinate 244,994,509 of JBAIZL010000002.1, forward strand.
TATGTATTTATATGTATTAAATGCTCATCCATGTCATTATTAGCGAGTACTTGTCGTTTTCAGTATCATAAAAATGGTAAAAATATAACCTAATAATTATGTAATAAAACATTTACATATATGACTTATATAAAACATATAAAAGATTAATTAAATGCTCCGACAGTCTTTTTTATTCACGAGTAAATATAAAATTATTTTTTAAAGGTTTGTTTCAAGTTATTTTTTCAAATAATTACTATAAATAATTGGAAGTTTAAAGGTTTGCATTAATGCTTCTATATTACTAATAGTCGACTAGGTTTTGTATTTAGGCCGTTTTATAATATTATTTAAATGTTTTTTTTTCAGTTTTTAATTATTTACATGGTTCTGCTTGGAAAGTTGATATCAAAAGCCAATTAGGTGCAGAGTTCTTACCGTCCTTATCTTTAATTCAAAAATATACTAGAGTCTTTATAAATAAATTTAAAAATTTATGATTTTCTAGATTAGGTGGATTTATTTGGTTTATTTTACATATTTGCTCTATGAAAAACACTTCCAAATAATTTTATTGAATTATATTATATAAAGTATATAAACCTATAAAATATAATTATATAAAATTTATTGATTTCTTTTAATGAACATGAGGCTTGTAAAATGAAATATAATCAAGAAAAGCTGTTAATATTGAATTTTACAAAACATAACACCCAAACCTCCGACAAAATGCCGAGGGAGTTTCATTTTATTAGATATTTCTAATATATAATAGTAAAGTTATTTTTATGCTCCTTCTATTATTTCAATCTCTCCTGCTAAATATCTTATTCAAATTTTCATTCGGTAGTAAAACACTTTTTAATAATTAACTCAAGTTCAAATAAATTTTTTTTAAACTAGTAGTTGATCGTTAATACCGCATTTTCAAATGTTAATTAATTAAATAAATTTAATTATTCAATTTTAGTTATATATGAGAGAAAAACCTTTAATACAAGGTTCAAGGATATGATATAGTCATTTCAACCCATTTGGTTTAAAATGAATGATAACATATGATTTCATAAAACAGCTGATCTTATGTTATAGTTTATTTGGTGGAACGGCTGTTTTAACGCATAGGTTGTTATTTTATTTATAATAATTGTAATTTTTAATAAAAAGTAACTAAAATAACATTTTAGTCAATGTCAATGTCATTTGTTAATGTCAACCCAAGTAGGAATAGACTTTAAAACATTTGTACTTATATTTCTTGTTTCTTTATTCATAATGAATGGAAATGAAGATATAGTGAAGAGTCGATTAAATATTTTATATTCTTGGTAAATTTGTGTTATGTTATTAATTGAAAAATTATCCAAGAAAATTATTTAACTGTTGTATGTGTGTGGAATGTGGCTAAACGTTGGAAACAGGTATATTAGATTAAATGGGTAATGTAAAGAACGCTTATTGGTATGAACTCCTTAACGATTTTTGTTAACAGGAGGATAACCTATAAATCTTATTCAACGACAACCTTCAAAAGTGTTTCAAATTATTCTTGCTAATAAAAACTATTGTATTTAGGAAAAAGATATAAAAACAAATTATCCTCATATATATAAATGTATTTATCTGCATTTTAAACTTATATCAGGGAATGCATAAAATTTTCCGAATTGTTACATTTGTTTCCCGAAATGTAGAGTATTGTTAAGAAAAGAATTGATCTGTGATCTGAAGTCAAAATACAAATACAAGATTTATATTTGAATTTACAATTCAAAGCTTTTCGTTGGCTAACAGTACCAACATCATCAGGAATATTAAACAATCGATTTAGAACAATCAATTTAGAACAATATTTTAAAACAATGATTGTATAATATTCCTGATGATGTTGGTACTGTTAGCCAATGAAAAGCTTTGAATTGTAAATTCAATTATAATTCTTGTATTTGTATTTTGACTTAGTTCTTTATTAATACACAATAATACATATTGTGATATATATATACAATTTTACCAGCCTCTTCTACGGTTTTCGGCGACACGCATTGGCAGCTTTATAAGGGGCCAGTTAGCCAGTTGAGGGACAACATTAGTCACCCTTTTAGATATTGTAACTTGACATATATCTACCTCAAAATAGTCCAAACCTATAGCTGATGAAATATAAATTATTCTGGCTTGAGTATTTTTAATATTACAAATACAACATACAAACCTTTACAAGCTTTGTACAAAGCTAATTAAAATTACAGATACCCCAAGTATCTCCAATCTGTGATTTCATTTAAAATATATTTTTCAATATATGAGTGAAACGATTTTATTAAAATTATATAAAATTTAAACCTTTTTAATGTTATTTTGAGATTTCATAGTTTGCATAGAATTTATAACAACTAAGTTACTAAACCACTAAACACATAAATAATTTTTTATGATGAAATATCTCTTCTCTGTCCTAATACTTCAGGCATATGGTTAACTTCGGAGCTTATAAACGCCTAACATTTATTGTCCTTTGGTATTCCAAATAGATTGTGCATTTTTTACCACTATTAGCACTTGACGTTCAAAATGGGAAACGTGACCAGAACCTAACGATCACGCAATCTCCTGTGCCAGCCAATTGAAATTTACCGACGCAATGGTTTATCTTTTTATTATTTGATACAAATTTTTAGTACAATATTTATCTTTTATTTTATTGCCCATAATGATAACCTTTTCTATCGCGTTTTTATTACAGTAGCTTTCATACTCCTTTTCCAATTAGGCCTACTTCTATTAGTTCACAGGGTCTCTCTCTCTCTCTCTCTCTCTCTCTCTCTCTCTCTGTCTCTCTCTCTCTCTCTCTCTCTCTCTCTCTCTCTCTCTCTATATATATATATATATATATATATATATATATATATATATATATATATATATATATATATATACATATCTTATTCATATATTCATTAGTTAATAAATTTTTTATTCATCCACTCCAGTTCAAATACATTTTCTAAAACTTGTAGTGGATAACATTTGATGTTAATACAGATTTTTCAAATAATAATTCATTTATTAAATTTAATTAATTATTTTTACTTTTATATGGGACAAAAACTTTTCACGCAAGGGGTTAGATTTGCAACATGATTATTTAATTCATTTGGCTTAAAATGTGCTTATAAATATATATATATATATATATATATATATATATATATATATATATATATATATATAATAAATTAAAAATATTTCAAAAACAAGAATACTTTTAATGAATATATTTATTCAAAGCTATATTCATTAAAAGTATTCTTGTTTTTGAAATATTTTTAATTTATTAACTATATTACAAGAAAACATAACAAAATATTTAATATGAAGATATATACATATATCTTCATCGTAATACAATGCCTATACAAATTTCCAATCATAATAAAACTCATATTATTTATTCACCCACTCAAGATCAAATATATATTTTTTTAAACTTTTAGTGGAGGACATTTGATGTTATTACATTTTATTTCAAATATTAGTTTATTTAAAATTAGATTTATATGAGAGAAAAGCTTTTCACAAAAGGATCAATGATGCTAGTTATTTCGTCCCATTTGGGTTAAAATAAATTATATTATACGATTTCAAAAAAAACGCTGATTTTGTGTTAGAGATTATGTGGTAGAACAGCTACTTTAACGCCTAGGTTATGTTAGTTTATTTATAATAATTGTATCTATTTAATAAAACGTAATTGAGATAAAATTTTCTTTCAATTATGACCGTTAACGACTGTTCCGAAATAAATAAAATTTGTATGAATTTAGGATATCATTCTTATGTATTTAAAAAATTACAGATTCTTATATTCCTTTCGTTTATATATATAAGACGAATTTGAGCTAACAGAACGAATTTAAAAATCTTCAATTTTTAAATACTTAAAAATGATATCTTAAAATGATATCGTGTACAAGCTTTCACTCATTATTAAAATACATGTTTATTCTTCCAATCAGGTTCAAATACATTTTTTTCCTATAGTGGAGGATAATTGGTGTTAATACAAACTTATCATTTTTTTGTTTAAAAATTAAATTATAATATTGTAGGAAGGTTCGAACTGGGTCCAAACTCTAGTGCTTTTTTGTCCGTGACCCTACTTTCCCATAGCTAGAAGTGTATTTCTCAAAGAGGTATACAAATTTTTCTTCTACTCCCATCTGGTTGTCGTTGAAACCTACATAGAACAATGTTAAATTGTTACAATGGTTACCACACAATATGAAAAATACTGCTATAAAAAGTGAATGAAAAGAAAAAAATAAATAGACTTTAATAACAGTACTACACCTTGCTTCACAAACAAACAATGAGAAAGGAAAGCGAAAAATATTTTCAACACAATGCAAGTGCCGGGGGAAAAGCGTATAAATAGTAACAAACAAAAATATTAGTTAAACACCATACATAGAAAAGAAAATGGATAAATGCAAGAAAATTCTCTCTCTATTTTGCCAACTAACATTGCTATTCTGACATATGTATGAACATATTATAGTAGTTGTAATTATAAAATCAAAAGGAACTCAAATAAAATTTGTCTTTGTTCATTTAGGTAAGAATTTACTTTAAACAAAAAATTTATAATTTTTGTCTATTTCAATTTACCTTGATACATTCATAAAGAAATTTAAAATATTACTGTAAACGCACAATGCGTAAAATAAAACCATATATTTTATACTGTTTACTGCTACTATAGTATATTCCATATTAAATAAAACTTGAATAGTAATTGTTTACTGAAGAGTGACAATTCGCTTACGCGTCAGAGATTGACAGCACCTAACCTCTCGTCTAACCGTCCATCTCTAGCAGATGGGATTTAACATTGTGCTGTCATAGGTGACACTATGTAAACACATTCAACACCTGTCTCTTGCAGAACGTCAAAATTACATATTTGTAAATTGCCATTTCAAATTTAAGGCTCAAAAATTCTTAACTTCATTTCAGCTAAACCTTATCTAAAATGTTCAAGCACGTTCGACAAAATTTATTTTATAAATATTAAGACCTAAACAATATACAAATCTAATACCCGGAAATTTTTTACAATGTCGTAATTTATTGTTTATAAATTGACTAATATAATATAAAATTAAACATTTTTTCGAAACATTATTTAAAATCTTTTAATAATAAATATGGTTTAAAATCTACAAAATATAAAACGCGTCAAAACAGAATACGATGAAATGATTGCATCTAAATACTTGCGCTTTAAAACGATAAAACAGATTTTCACTCCAAATCGAATATTTAATACAGCAATACGTATAAAAACAGTACCTAAACCTATAAACTATCTGTTAATATGAACAACACGTCACATATCGATTATAGTAGCTAAAGATACTAGACCGATGAAGAGAAACTATTCGTTTGTAATTTTTTTTAAACTGTTGTTTATGCTTTTTTTTAAAACTCTCTGAAGTAGTGAGAAGCCCGTCTATTGCTGGTTTCCGGTTATATAGCCTACTAAAATCTGTAAATTAAAGAACGTAACCTAACTCAAACTATAGTAAATAAATACACTCGAATGTTTTGAAATTTCTATAGAATTTCTCAAAAATTAAAGTAGAATAAAAATAAATTGTTATTAATTTCATTTCTGCTACAGTATTCAAAAGAGTATCTGATTACTTTGAAACTTATCCTTTATATTTATATATAATATATATTTGAGGACATTTTTCTGCCTTTCCTAACCTTACAATACTTTTCTCTGTTGACACGTTCGGAAGGACTCCATTTTCAAAACTTAAATCTTACGCTAATTGAAATCAAGCACAGTACATTAAGAATTTCTGTATATATAATTGTATCCTTAATCAATAAGGACAAAGTCAACTCATTGATTCTCAATACATATTGCATGATATTGTGAAACGACATATTGTATTTAAAGACTATATAAATGTATCACATAAGATATAAAATAGCTTGAAATAACACTTGTGACACTCCCTTATTAAACACACAAACTACGAAAAAAATTGCTTTCTATAAACATTGTGTTGCACTGTTATTTAGTAGCATTCTTATACCAGGAACTGAAAGTAGACGTAATTGGAGTATAGTATTTATAGAGAAAACCTAGAGAGAGGTAACAAGACAAGAAAACGTAGATCTAGGGAAAACCTGCTGTAACGATGTAACAGTGAACTTATAGAGAAAACATAGAGAGAGGTAACAAGACAAGAAAGCGGAGATCAAGAGAAAACCTGCAGTAACGATGTAACTGTGAACCTATAGAGAAAACATAGAGAGAGGTAACAAGACAAGAAAGCGGAAAACCTGTTGTAACGATGTAACTGTGAACTTATAAAGAAAACATAGAGAGAGGTAACAAGACAAGAAAGCGGAGATCAAGGGATAACCAGCAGTAACGATGTAACTGTGAACTTATAGAGAAAACCTAGAGAGAGGTAGCAAGACAAGAAAGCTGAGATCAAGAGAAAACCTGCAGTAACGATGTAACTGTGAACTTATAGAGAAAACATAGAGAGAGGTAACAAGACAAGAAAGCGGAGATCAAGGGATAACCAGCAGTAACGATGTAACTGTGAACTTATAGAGAAAACCTAGACAGAGGTAGCAAGACAAGAAAGCTGAGATCAAGAGAAAACCAGCAGTAACGATGTAACAGTGAAGTTATAGAGAAAACATAGAGAGAGGTAACAAGACAAGAAAGCGGAGATCAAGAGAAAACCTGCAGTAACGATGTAACTGTGAACCTATAGAGAAAACATAGAGAGAGGTAACAAGAAAAGAAAGCGGAAAACCTGCTATAACGATGTAACTGTGAACTTATAGAGAAAACATAGAGAGAGGTAACAAGACAAGAAAGCGGAGATCAAGGGATAACCAGCAGTAACGATGTAACTGTGAACTTATAGAGAAAACCTAGAGAGAGGTAGCAAGACAAGAAAGCTGAGATCAAAGGAAAACCTGCTGTAACGATGTAACTGTGAACTGAAGGGGCTTTGGTCGTTCTAATTAGCCATGTTCACACAATTAGTACCTTTAAAGCTCTAACACTCAACCCAGGCTCTAAATCCATTCAACAATTAAGTGTTTGGTTTACGATACCCGTTGCAGAAACCCTTTTGGAGAGGAAACCCTCCAGAAACGGTTTTCTGCAGACTTACCATCAGGTGTTGGCGTTCGCAAAAAAAGAAGATTCAGTTAATTAGTAGGCGTTTTAAAAATAGATTCAATTAGAAGTAGAGAAATTGAACAGTGCCTCAAGTAAAATTTTTAAAGGAGTCAATTTAAAACTAAAGAAATCCGTTCTTTAAAAGACAGTTTAATAAGATTAAAGTCGTAAGAAATTTGAACTAAATTAGAAATTCAATTGAGAGTGAAATAACAATACAAATAGAGACAGTGTTTTGATACATTTCTAGAGAACTAAATGCAAAAGTTTACAAAATTAAATATTGAAATTCAGGTGGTAAAACACGCAACGTTTTTTTTCGCTCCAAAAAGGATCATAATAAAGGGGAGTCGCAGGGACGCTACACTGGGCGGGCACAAGCAGTGGCCTGTCAAGAGGGGGAGAAGGCCTAGCAAGACGACATCTTTGAAACCGTTAACGTGCAGGGCCAGAATGAGTGGGGAATCTAAAAAGTCATAAATTAGCTTCATTCTTCAAAATTTTAAAAAAGAATAAAATTCAAATTTTGAGAAAATTTAAAACTTTAAAATTTGATTTTTAGCAAATTTTCGAAAATATGAAAGACCAAACATATTGGCTTTGCTAAGAAACAAGATGATGGGGATGTCAGTTTAACGTAATTAGATACTCAAAATGGCGGACACTACTTAGAAAATAGTGTATATATATATATATATATATATATATATATATATATATATATATATATATATGTGTGTGTGTGTGTGTAAATATAAAATACGTTTTCTTGTTTAATAATTTAAAACAACATAGGTTATTCAAATACAAGAATATTTATTAATTTATATCCAAAGCTTTTCGTTGGTAAACAGTACCAACATCATCAGGAATGAAAATTACAATAATGTAAGCTATAAGCCTAAAATATAAGTTTTAGGGCTATAGCTTACATTATTGTAATTTTCATTCCTGATGATGTTGGTACTGTTTACCAATTAAAAGCTTTGGATATAAATTGATAAATATTCTTGTATTTGAATAACCTATGTTGTTTTAAAATATATATATATATATATATATATATATATATAGTATATAGTATATAGTGTGTGTGTGTGTGTGTGTGTGTGTGGTGTGTTTTAAATTATGCCAAACATTTAACTTTTAACTAGATTTTTTATTATAAGCTCCAAATAACATTTTTAAAGAATTAAATGATTAATATCAATTTTTAACAATAAAATTTATTTGCATTAAAAAGAAACTTTGTAATAGCAAAAAAAAAACCTATTCGCTCTAAATTTTTGAAATAATTTTATTTTTCACCATGCAACTGTCTCAGGAAAATAAAAACACTTTTGTGAGTTAGTGACTGTATTAACGGTGAAGTTATTTCAAGTGGTAATTAAGTCCCGAGCGAAACTTTATTGTAGAAGGGAAACGATTATGGCGAAGAAATGAAACAATGTTTTCAGAAAAGTTGCACAAAACTTGAGTTTAATTGTTTTCTTTTATTAAGCATTACTGTCGGACATTTTATTACAGCAGTATAAAACAACATAAATTTCTTCCTTATACGGTAAAACACTTATTTAAAGAAATTTAATAAATAAAAACGTAGTTGTATACTTTCCTTTAAAGTTCTTACACTTTATCTTCCTTTCAATGGTTCGTAGCTTAGTACTTCATTATACATTGTTAAAAGTTAAAACACTATATGAGTTGATACTTTTAAACATTTATTGAATTCTGCTTTTTTTTATTTTCATCTTATCGTTAATTGTTAATTAAAATAGTTAATCACAATACTTTTAACAGTTAGATTTAGCTGAAATATGTTTGAATGTTTCGTTAAATATTCATTATTTAATTGAAATATATAAAATCAGTTTTAAAAAAATATTTTCAAATTTAATTCTAAACTTGTTCAATTTTTCGAGTATGTAAGAATTCTCCTATTTACTACAGTTAATAACAATTTTATTCCTTTTTATTACTTTTCACATATATAGAGGAAGCCTATAAGATTAAAATTCGCCAAATTATATTTCTGGTCTAAATAAATAAGTGACGTGAAATAAATAATAGTATTATTTAGCTGGAAAAACTGTATTACATCAGATCTTGTCTCCTACAAGTATAAAACATGTATTTGAACTTCAGTAGATGTACAAAAAGTACTTGATTATCGAAAATTTGTAAATATATATATAAGGGTTGTGTGAACTAATTGAAAGAACTGAAAAATAAATTAAAAAAGTCATATACTATTAGGTTTTCCTTAGTCCTAATTACAAATATATAGGAAATATATACTTTTTTCATGAGCCACTTAATAGTTATATACTCTTACGTTGTTTCTAATTAAATTTCAATGGTTATTATTATTATTGTAAAAATCGAACCTTCATTTTTAAATGTCGATCGATTTTATACCTAAGCGTTATCCGGTAATTATATAAAAGATTCAGTTTGAAATAGATGTATAAAGTAAAATAAATAAATTTCTTGTTTATAAAAATGTGTATTTAATCATTATTTAATAATATTTATTAACCTAATTATTATGTTTAACTATTTTTGAATGTAATTAAGAACTCTTGTAAACTTAAAGTAAATCATTAGAGTTTGATTTAATATTAAAAACAATTTATAAAATTATTAGAAGCGATAAAATATAAGCAATGTGCTGTACTGTTTCCTGCATTTTTATCAGTATATGCAAAGTGTTTTGGTTTCATTTCTAATGTTTATTTAGTCGAAGCCCAGGATCGGATTGTGTTATTCTATAGGGAGAGACGCCTTATCTACTGAATTAGGCGGGGATATCTTTGTTTTGACAACAGCCCTGCATGTGACTGAAGTGTATCTCCTTCTATTTATGAACACAAACTAAATTACACAAAGCCTTAGAATAATAAACCACAAGATAATGTATTTATTTATAATGGAAAGAATTTGACGTATTGTATATATCATTACATAAGTCCAGGCTTCTAAATAACTACACAATACTATAATAACAAATATTTATTCAATTCATTTACACTCCTTTTATACCTTGTTCAAGTTTCCAATTGTTTATAAAGTATTTTTATTCATCTACTCAAGTTCAAATAGAATTTACAACACTTGTAGTTGATGACACCTGATGTTTTATATATTCTCATTTAAAAGTTTTATATTTTCTCATTGTTATAAAATGTTTATTAATAAAACTATTTTTAATTTTCTAAGATTTAGTAACAGTTTTGTAGTGCCAATGCATTCATCTTACATTTGATTGAAGGATATTTACCCTAGGATTAGGAAAAGAAATATTTAAACATATTCCTACACAATATTCTCAACATCACTTACTTTTCTATATGATGTAGTTATGTTAATATTATGTGATTATTCTATTACATAATCGTTCATTTATTATTTATTTTATATAACTATTTATTTTTCTGACACGAAGATTGTTTACACAAAATACATTTTATAATTTAAAAATGTATTTCATCAAGTATCGTCTCCTATTAGCATAAGAAAAATATATTTCAACTTGAAGGGATGAATAAAAAGCATTTTATTAACTATTCAAAATTTGGACAAGATATGTATATATAAATAGAGTGTGAACTAATAGTAGGAATTGAAGAAGAGGATTTTCATCTAATAACTTGGAAAATAAACTATCCCTAGAATAAAAATGAATGAAGAAAGTCTTCACCGTTCTTACCAACGATCACGAAAGTGTGGAAGTGAACAGTACCAGTAAAATAGATCAACCTGAGTCAACCTGAGTACTAATAACATTACCTATTCTTCACGGTCCTATAAGCCCATAACATAAAATCAGCTGTTCTATGACGTCATATCTTATCACTTATTTAAGCCAAATGAGACGAATAACTATATTCCATACGTTCCCCTTATGTAAAACGTTACTCTCAACTATAAAACTAAAATAATTTGAAAAACATTTTTTTGAAAAAACTGTATTAACATCAGGTTTCATTAACTACAAGTTTTATAAAATTTATTTGAACTTCAAATAATAAATAAAAAGTATTTGATTAACAATTGGAAATTTGAACAAGATATAAAACGTAAGTGTAAACTAATTTAATAAATATTTGTTATAGTATTGTGCAATTAATTAGAAGCCTCAACTTAAGTAATAATATATACAAGAATCAGATTCTTTCCATTATAAATAAATACATTATCTTGCGGTTTATTATTCTAAGGCTTTGTGTAATTTAGTTTGTGTGCATAATTAGATGTATATAAACTTCAGTCACATGCAGGGCTGTTGTCAAAACAAAGATATCCCCGCCTTATTCAGTAAATAAGGTTTCTCTCCCTATAGAATAACACAAACCTATCCTGGGCTTCGGCTAAATAAACAATAGAAATGAAACCCAAACACTTTGCATAAACTGATAAAAACGCAGGAAATAGTACAGCACATTGCTTATATTTTATCGCTTCTAATAATTGTATAAATTGTTTTTAATATTAAACCAAATTTTAATGATTTACTTCAAGTCTACAAGAGTTATTTATTTCATTCAAAAAATATGTTAAACATAACGTTTAGGTTAATAAATAATAGTTAAATAAATAAGTTATTAAATAAACATTTTTATAAACAAGAATACTGGTTTTATTTTACTTTATACGTGTATTTCAAATTGAATCTTTTGTATATTTACCTGATAGGAAATCAAACCTATTATAAAATTATTTAAAGATACTAATGTTAAACAGGCTTATTACACTAACAACCAAAATAAATAATATAATAAATACAAACATTAAATTAAATAATTATGATATAAACAGAATTTATAGCATCAAATGTACAAATTGTCAAAAATGTTATGTAGGACAATCTAAAAAGAAAATAAAGGGACGCTATAAAGGACATTTAAGTGAGTTTAATAGCCTAGTAATATATATATATATATATATATATATATATATATATATATAGTCTAACTTGAATGTCGCTATACATTGTATTGAAAGAAATAATAAATTTCTAGTTATTTGTAGCATGAAACTAATTAAACATGTTAAAAAAGATATTAAAACGACTAATATAAAATTAATAAATACATGAAAACAAAAATTAAAACCATTAGGTTAAAATTTCTTTCGTTAGTTGCAATAAAAGAATGGAATGTGAATGAAATTTTTTTACAAGCTAAATGTATTAAATACAAGTAAATTTGTTTATTCTGCGCTAAATACATCTTTATTTTGTACAAAGCCTTATTGCAGCAGCTGAAACAAGATTTATAAACTTAATGTATCTTCCTTAATAGGACTTTACTTTAAACTAAATTCCACTTCAACATGAACATTCCTGCAATTGATCTCCAATTACAAAAATTCTATTATTAGTAATTCTTAAATCTCTTAGTTTCATATATTTTTTTTATGTTATTCACTTTTGTTTTGTTCAATGACTCGTGACTCATGTAATATAGTACGTAACAAAAACAAGAAATATAGACAAAAGTTTTTTTAAATCAATTCCTATTTAGATCCACAAAGACATTTTATAGTATCTACTTTCTATTAAATAGTTATAATTAATATTAATTAAATAACATAGTATATGCGTTAAAACAGTTCTTATATCACGTAACCTATAACTTTAGAACAGCTGTTTTTGGAATCATTTGTTATCACTTATTTTAAGCTAAATTTGACGAAATAACTATATTACATACCTTCCCCGTTTTGTTAAAAATATTTCTCCCTTATAAAACTAAAATTAATACAATTATTTATTTAATGATTTAATGTTTCAATAAAATGCATTAACATCACGTGTCATTGACTACAAGAAACAAAATGTAACTGAACTTAAGTGGATGAACAGAAAGTATTTTATTAATCATTGAAATTTTGAACAGTTTATAAGGAGAGTGTGAACTATTAGAAGGAATTGAATAAATCAATATAGAAATTGAATTTTATTTAAAATCCAAATTTGCTAAACCAAGTCATTCAAAATAAATCATTCATTCGTAATAAGAAATAAAAATGCTTTATAAACGATATTCGAGCTGGCTTCTTAGTAAAGGATATAAACAAAATAAAAATAGGCTACGACTCACAATATCAAATGCATTTCAATTACATTATATCATCAACTTCAATGATGCTACACAATTGAAACTTAGTTTTTTATTTTAAATTATTATAATTTTTTTATAAAGTTTTGATTGTGTAGCATCACTGAAGATGATGACAATTTCATTGAAAAGCGTCTGATATTAAAATTTTTTAATTGTGAGTCGTAGCCTATATATTTTTTTCTTTATAAAAAAGCTTTAGTTTAAACCTAACAATTTAGAGCAAACATTTCCCCAGCGCCGACACACACAAAGTAACATGTGGTCTGGCTCCCATGGCGCTTTTAGAAAATGTTTCCCATCCCGACATGTTTTCTCTGCAATAGAGAATTTTTCTTCTAAGAATATTCTCAGAAAATTCAATTCAATTAGACAATTTTCTCTCTTAATTTAGCAAACATCGCCACAGTTTTTAACACATTAAATTGCAGTGTGGAATTTTCGAAATCAATTTTAAACAAACCTTTAAATAAGCTAGATACTTAAAATTTATATATATTTCAGAATCGGATGGCAATAGAATATTATCGGAGTGTTTATAATTTTATCCCAGGATCGAAGAAGTTAGTTGAAGGCCAAATAAAAATACGTGACCGATAAAAATAAATAAGTGGTATGAATTGTTATGAAAATTAAAACAACCCATTTCCAGAACAGTAGCTAATTTTTAGTACAACCTATTGCATATCCTCCTGAGTTTTGTTTAAGTATGTTCATATATGTTGAAATTTACAAATATTTATTTCAATCTTTATGAGGTTTTAATTTTTATGGCTTTTTAAACATAACTTACTTTTAAGTATTTTTAGAACATATTATTTTATACTTTTTGGTATGTTTTAGGAACGTGTTTTTTATAATTTTATTCTAAAAACAATAAAATATCAAACGTATTCACTCAAGTATTGTGTAAGTGTGACATTTTATGCCTCTCTTTTAGTCACACGTACGCTACCCGAACATTATTTAGTTTCACCTGATTCATAATTCTTGTCCACATACAAAAATATAAATATATATTGAAAACATGAAATTTAGGAAATATAATCGAACACAAAAGAAAAATCGAGGATATTTTATGCTTTTGCGATAATGAAAGAGCCTCGGGCTCATTAATTCCATTTATACTCCAATAAAATCAATTAGGAAAAAGTCCTTTCAAGTTTTCAATACGATTTCCAGTTTTCAACTTAGTTAAACACTAATTGAACTTTTTCAATTAACAGATATTGTTTAAATAAACTAGGAAAAAATTGCGGGATTATTTAACGAACCGAAGAATTTCAATGAACGGGTTTTTGGTTAAATTATCCATTAAAAATATTCGTAATAATTAATATTATTGGTTTTCTGTATCATATAATATAAATTTTGTATTTCTTAAAATAAATGGCAGTACCTGAAGTACCCGATTATATGCATTGGCAAAATTAAGGTTAAAAGGTTCCTAACCCAGGTACCTCCAGAAAAAATACATCTCTTTTGGATAATTACGACCAGCAATGTTTAAGTTTTGCCTTTTCAAAAAAAAATAATGTTTTTTGTACTACAATTATTTTTAAACCCATTCAGAAGTTTGGCCACTTTTCAATCCTGAAGGTCAATTGTTACCGCCACTATGTTACTGGGACGGTTGTGCTGGGGTGTTATCTAAGCCGCTGAATATGAAGAAAAGAATTTTATTTATTTTTATTGTATTTCTTTTGAGAGTTTGCACTTCATTTAAATATATAACATAATCAATTGATTTTAAATTATGTAATACAATATCTAATACGGTTTTATGTATTACAAACATAAATACAAAAAATAATCTATTCTTAGAATGTAATTTTCCAGTTTTCTGTGAAAGAAAAAATTCTCCCTCGTTTCCAATAAACGTACTAACAATTGTAACAAGTATTAGTGTATATTACTCAACAACCACGTATTTACAGCAGCATTTATTGTATATAGCATATTTAACTGTTTACATAGCTTCGACAATTTGAAAAAAATCTTTTATATATAACACATTTATTTATGATAACAATATTCGCTTATTCTCCCTCTTTGTTTACACTTTTTTCATAAACTAGTAAGTAAGGATATTAATAAAATGTTTTATTAATTTTTATTTGAAGTATATGCCTGGGCGAGAATAGAATTATGTATAACTCAGACAATAACACGTTTTGAGACAATTACCCGAAACATAGCTCAGATAATTGTTAATAAATTCGGATAAGTTATTACATCTAAAGTGCGTCCTACTTTAGATTTAACCGCCAGGTACACACAGGTGATACTAAATCATGACTGTCAGGTTGTAATGTCGTAATATTCTCTCACAAAACCTTGTAACTAAAACACACTCTCCAACTATCTTGCTCCCTGCTTTCCTTACAAACCTATTGCAGACTACGTCTTGAGTAATCCCTTGCGACACTAAAGACAGACATTAAAATAAAGCTCGACGTGCCCGACTATACTGTCTCTTCCTGTTTTCAATTCCGAACAGATCAGATATAAAAGCTTAGAATACACTTTCCCGTAAGGGTTGTGGAAAACGTTTCGGTGAGGAAAAAAATTCAGAAACATTGTTTTTTTATTAATGGTTATAGCTATTCAAAAACGCGTAGTCAATAAAAAGTTTACTTACTAAGCATTATCATTCATTTTGAGATTCAAAACATCCGTCTAATTATATTTAAAGAAATGTATTTTGTTTTTTCTGATATTTTATCTATTCAGGAATATGCGTATTATTATGAGAGTAATATAATAATTATTATTATTTTTATATCGTATACATTATTACAGTACAATGAAAACCTTGAAAATAACCCCAATACCCCAAAAACAATCAAAAATAACAAATAAAACAAGTTACTTAAGATTAAACCCCTATGTACATTTCAATGATTATGTCATCATCATCAGAGGGTCTTATTACAAAATTACAATCTAGCAAACAAGAAGTTACAAACTATAGTGATGACTCTAATTTCACTATAGTGATCACTCTAGTTTGTAACTTCTTGTTTGCTAGATTTTAATTTAGTAATAAGACCCTCTGATGAAGATGACATGGTCATCGAAATGTACATAAGGGTTTAATCTAAAGTAATTTGTTTTATTTGTTATTTTTTATTATTTATGTGGTATTGTGGTTCTTTCCAATATTTTCATTGTAATATATTGTACCACTGTGCTCTTGATATTGTGTATTATTATAGTAATATTATGCTTCTGACTGAACGTTTTTACATAAAGGTACTTTGGTATTATACCGACCACACACTATAAAGAATATAGTACATATCAGAATGTAAATATACATAAATAAACCTTTACAACAAACCTTTACAAGAAACATTTACAAAACTACCCAAATTTATTTTCTGAACCAGAAGAAAGTTATTCTTAATGTCAAAAATTAAAGCAGTATAATCTTCCCTTGAAAGTATATATAAATATAAAGTTATTCTTTAAACATGCTCATTTATAAACTGTTTAGGAATTTTTGCGCCATTTTATACAACATTACTACATAACGAAGTCCAGTTAGCATGGATATGGTTGTAATTTTATACACTACTATGTACCTATATTAAAATATATCTATGAAGTCTCCAGTTAGAACAGATTTGGTTGTAAGAAATGTAAAAGTTCAATGTAAAGGTTTATTTACGTATATTTACATTCTGGGATGTAAGACATTCCCCATAAGTGTGTGGTTGGTATAACACCAAGGTATCTACATAAATTACCATAAAACAGATTTAAAAAATTAATATTGTAGTTGTGGTAAACATAAGTAAGTTAAAGATAGCAAACAATTCATTAAATAAAATTATAATTTATGAATAGGGAACATTGTATAAGCAAAACGTTTCAGATAAAACAGTTTGTAACTGATGAATGCTTGATGTGTCAAATCGTTTCTTAGTAATCTGTTTAAACCTAAATTATTTACATTCTAAATGTGCACTAGTATTTTAAAAGAATCGATTAATTGATTTTTAGCTTACTGCTTATTTGTAATTGTTTTGTTTACTAATTACTTATAATAATTTACTGCGGCTTATTACTAAAGAAAAATACTTGTTTTAGTGTATCATTTATTATTAATGTTTTCTTATTAATTTATTTCAATATTTTTTAAATCAGAGTTATTACTATCAAGGTAACATTAAAACGAAAAAGTCGATTGTACTTTTTGTATCAGTCACAAAAGCAATAGCTTTAATACAAAAGCAACTATTTATTCTATGATGCATAGGGTCTATGCTATATATGTAAACGTTTGTAGCTTAGGCATTACCGAGAAATGCTACATCTATTGAAACAACGCTTTTTTAAGTATTGTTAAATTGCAGAAATTAAATCTTATTCAATTAATTATATTAACTCACACTCTCCTTATAGAATTAATATTCAAATTTTCAATCATCATTAAAACTCTCTTTATTTATTCATTCAAGATCAAACGCATTTTCTTCTCCGTGGAAGACACTTGATGTTAATACAAATTTTTAAAATATTAATTAAATTTAATGAATTAATTTTAGTTTTATATGGGAGAAAACCTTTACACAATAGGTACAAGGTAAGCAATATAGCTATTCCGTCCTAACTGGGCTAAATATAAGTGTTAACATGATTTCATAAAACAGCTAATTTGATGTTATAGGTCGTAGAATAGCTGTTTTAACGCATTGGTTATGTATTATATTTATATTTGTAATTATTTGATAAAAAGTAACTAAAATAAAACTTTTTTTGTTGAATCAAGTAGGAATTTACTTTAATTTTTTGTTTATATTCCTTGTTGACCCTTTACATGAGAGTTCTTAGAGTTGGTCATAAGTTTTATAAGATATTGTAATATAGAATATTTGAGATTGCTTGTAAGTTAAAGTAATAAAAAAAAAATAAAATAACACGGGCTCATTATTAAAACTACTTTATTATCGTAAGCGTTTCGATTACATATGTAATCATCTTAAGTGTTACTACTATAAATTTTAACTACAACTATACAATGCAGTAGATTCAGTTCTATTGACTATGAATTAATTTTAGTTGCAGTTTTAATGATTTAGTAGCATCACTGACGATGATGACGTAAGCAAAGAAAAACTCGTACGATTTTAAAGTATTTTTAATTGGATTTCAAGTATAGGAATTTAATGATTTATAACATTTTTTAAAACTATATTACTAACATATGCAATACATTTCTGTTTGGTTTTGTTTTAGACAACTTTACTATTACACCCACTGCAAGGCTTTTAAAATGCGCATAATAAATTAGCAAACTTGTTGGCGTTTGCTTGTAACTAATTTCCTGAGGGAATTCCAATTCTGTAAACAAATGTTCGGTTTGGAAATAAGTTTTTGAATGAAATTTGCATTATAAGTTGACTAAAATAATTGAGAGAATTTGATTAGTTTATTTACGTGATATAGCACACACATACACACACAAGCGCGCGAACTTACGTAGGCCTACATGCACAACTACACGGTCACATCCATATAAATACACACACACACACACACACACACACACACACACACACACACACACACACACACACACACACACACACACACACACACACACACACACACATACATACACATACACACACACACACTCACACATTTATATAAATATATATATTTATATATATACATAAAGTATATACACAGCTGCGTATACACAAATAAAATAACTATTTATTAGCTTCTATAAAAAACTAAATTTAAGTCATACAAAAATTTTAAATATCCAAAATGTGTAACAAATTAGTAAAAAAGTTAATAAATATTCCTTGTATTTTTACATACTCGGTTGTTTGATTACTACACAATCAAACATAATGTATTATACAAGAAAACATATGTACGATTTTAGTTTTAAAATCTATTTCATTATTGAATATAATGTTGCAATTATAATTTAATGGAACTGAATAACATATAAAATACTGTATATTGTTGCGTATCAATACAATATATTTCATTAAAGTTCATAGTAAGCAAACTATTTAAACAAACAAAAACTCTCCCTTAAGCAGAATAATATTTTGTATTTTAACATTTTTGCCTTTTTCAATTACAATTTGAAGCGTTTTATGGATTACTAAAGCATTTATACACACCTACACATTCATCGTCTATTGGTATTTCAATTAGAGTGTGTACTTCCCAGTCCGGTTTGCATTTGGCGTTCAGAATGGAAAACGTGATCTGAGTATAATGACCTGTATAAGTCAAATGGAATGTTATTGGTTTTTTTGTTTATCTTTATATATTTGATAAAGAATTTTAATGGAATATTTTTTCGTAAATATTATTCTCTTTAAGTAGTCTTTGGGTAAGTTGATGCAAGCCAGGTAGCTGGAGAATTAGGAGCTGCTCAGCTGAAGAATAGGCAGGGACGGCCCGGCGAGTTCATCCAATTAGTGACGAATCCCTGAAACGTTAATCTAATAAATATGCGTTACATGAGAAAAACGTTGATACTGTTTTCTTAATTATTACTAAAGAAACAATTGCGTGTTTTTCTCCTGTTAATCGGTCGTCTTGAAGTGCTATAACTGAAGTTTGGTACAAATTTTAATTACCGAAGCATAACCGGTAATCCCACTTAAAGTTGGGCGATTAACATGAGACAAACACGAAATTTAACAACTAAGAAAACCGTATCAATGCATTTCTCATATAATGCGTATTTATTAGCTTATCATAGCTCCATTTATTTAAGTGGAATAATCGGCGATGCGTCTTATGGGATAGATTCGCCGGGCCGTCACCGCCTATTCATCGCCCAGCCACTCGTAATTTAACTACTACTTGTCTTTTCCCAACCTATCGTGAGACGGCGTATATTAGCTTACCTGTAGTGCTTTGTTGCTAAATCAGAAGAGAGGAATGTCCAACTTGTAATGAAAATTTTCAATTTAAATTGTGTCAATTCTATTCAAAATATATTAATTTACATTTAGAATGGATTTCAAAGTCTATTTATTTATATAAATGTCTTTACATAATAACATGTCGCAGAACGATAACTGTCCTCTTTTATGTTTAGCGACGAACTAAATTCCTGAATTATAACATTGTACAAAGGTAAAATTAAAACAGTTTACTCTAAATTTCACTACACATTAGTTTATTAAAACAAACACACTATTTTATTGAAACAAATAGCTAGCTTCGACGATGAAGTCGACTTCATCTGTGCTTGACTACTACTCATAGTGCATGAAAGCGACATCGTCGTCGAAACTAGTCTGTTTTTTGTTTTAATAAATTAAACTATTTTAATACTTGTAAACTATTTTAATATTTACCGATGTGAACAGTTCTCCCTAGCTAACCTCTAATTAATTAAACACTCTAACATTGTACTTACGGCTTCTAAGAAACCACTGTAGCCACTACTAAAAATCATTTGGGATCATAGAGTACTATATTTATAGAGTAATTAGTTTTATTTTACTTGGAATGTTAATGCTAATTATAAAATCAGCGAAAAAGCTTTGGATATAAAATAATAAATATTCTTGTATTTGAATAACCTGTGTTGTTTTAAATTATTAAACAAGAAAACGTATTTTATATATATATATATATATATATATATATATATATAACTTTTTTAAAACATTAACTATGTAATACGAATCAGAATACAAGAAAATTGAAAAATATTTTTTTAAATTTTATAGATTCATATACTTAAAGTTTTATAATGTTTTTGAGGCAGAATATACTATAAACCATTCCATTTAATTTAACATACCATTTCAGTCCTCAAATAAACGGACAAACATCTTTTGAATTCAAATTAAGAAACGCTTAGAACTCTGGGCGTAATCGGCTTTTGACATCAACTTTTCAAACAAATCCACTTCTTTTCAAAGTCAAATTTATTACTTATTTAAAAATCTCTCATTTTACAGTAAAACGAAATTTATTTCAAAACATCGAGTGAAGTGTAGATGCTTTATAAAATCAGAAATCGCTCAATCACACTCGACATTTAATATAGAAGGGTCTGAATACAAGACTGAGATTGTTATTGCTATTAAGGTTACACTTGGAGATGCCTTTATATTTCCAATTACTTTTACTAAGGCGTATTTGAAAACGTTAAAAATTCCAATTAAATCTTCTATTTTATTAACTAGTGGTTGTCAATCACCGTAAGTAATTTTAATTATTCTTATTTTTACTCCATCATGGTTTTTATATGTAGCTTACGTTGTATATGAAATGGAACCATTTATATAATATTGAAAATTCAGACATCCTCGAACCTATGTTCACATCTAAAATAGGGGGTGATGTAGAATGTAACAACGTTGTACAAAATGTTATTTTTTTATGATTTCGTTTGTTTCTAGAACTCCCAGGCAAAGATATTTCAAATTACCTTTTTTCTATTTTTTACACTCAATGTATTACAAATTTAGCAGGCCACTTTTTCAACTTCTAATATTAGTTCACACTCTTCTTATCTAATAGCTTGTAAAATACTTTTTATTCATTCACAAAAGTTCAAATACATTTGTTCCTAACTTGGAATGGATGAAACTTGATATTAAAGAGGTTTTTTAAATAATAATTCACGAACTAATTAATTATTTTCAGTTTTATATGGCAGAAATATTTTTTACAAAAGGGGCAAGTGTATGCAATCTAGTTATTTCGTCCCATTTGGCTTAATATAAATGATAACATATGATTTCATAAAATAGCTGGTTGTATCATATAAATTATTTGGTAGAACACCTATTTAACGCAGAGGTTACGGTACTTTATTTACATTTTTGTAATTATTTAATAAAAAATAACTAAAATAAAAATAGTCTATATTGACCTAAATGAGAATTTAACTACTTTTTTTACATTACTTATACACTCATCTACAAACTTTCTGATAGTAAATATGAAGAAAAGTAAGTAATTACTATTATCTCCCAAAAAAGCATTTTTACATATATTTTACACAATATTGACTGACCAACATTTCTTTGCAACCTTGGTGATATTTTTCACATTTATATGCTCTCTTTATCTCGCAATGATTAGACCAGTGTTTAAACTTAAATGTATATTGCCTACATGAAGACACTCGTGTTTTGTCTGTTCGAGTATGCAAGTTAGTACTAATTTCATCCACTATTTTACACAAATACGATTTTTTTAATAATTTCTTCAAATACGTTTGTAATACTTGCATATATACATATATATATACGTTTTCTCGTTTAATAATTTAAATCAACATAGGTTATTCAAATACAAGAATATTTATTAATTTATATCCAAAGCTTTTCGTTATGATAATATAATATAATATTACAATAATGTAAGCTATAATAATAATATAGCTTACATTGTTGTAATTTTTATTCCTGTTGATGTTGGTACTGTTTACCAACGAAAAGCTTTGAATATAAATTAATAAATATTCATGTATTTGAATAACCTATGTTGTTTTAAAATATATATATATATATATATATATATATATATATATATATATATAAGTTATATAAACATTTTATGTGAACATTTCATTATTAAATGCGTGCTAGGAAAATTCCTGCTTACGCAGCTTTAGTATTATATAGGTGTGAGAACAGAGCCCCGGCAGTGTGTAAGTCGCCTCTGTATCGCACAGACGTTTTCCACTCCGATTGAGTGCATATCAATTGTATTGTTTTATTAAGTAAAATTTATGTAACAGTTTTCCAAATTAATTGTTTATTAAATTCAAAGGTTTGTAAAAATAAAAATCATTTTTAAAAACCTTTCGTGCTTAATATAACACGTAACTGGCGCAGTCGGTAGGACACCTCAAGGAAGTTAGTGAATATAACGTCCGTCGGTTTTAACCGTTAATTGAGGAAACTTTAAGTAGAGTGAATATCTACAACCACTTAATAGAGCGCATATCTATTAAGAACACGAGCGAATATCGTGTAGGTGAAAAGTGAAAAGTGAAAGTTGTTCAAATGAGCAAAGTATTTTGGATCAACTTGTAAGTAGATCTTAAGATATAGAGTTAAGAAAAAGTAGAGTAAATACTTTTTAATTTTATATAATTGATTTTTAATTTTATTATTTTAAAGGAAATAATATTTTAAAATGGCAACGCCAACATTAAAGAAGGAATATCTAGATATGATTCCTGAGTATAGTGGAGAGCCCACTATGCTCCACAGATTTATCTCAATATGTGATAAGATAGTAAATAAGTTTTATGTAAGCGAAAATCCAGAGGATTTTCAAAATGAGTATCTGTTCTCCTCTATTCTTTCTAAATTAAAAGGCCAAGCGCTGGAAATGGTTGTAAACTCTAACTCTTACAATTGGCACGAAACTAGAAAAGTATTATTAATTAGTTATTCAGACAAAAGAGATTGTTTCACATTAAACTTATAGATGTCAGAATTAAAACAAGAAAGTAACGAATCACCATTTCAATTCTATGAGAAAATTCAAAAGTTACTAAATTTACAAATTTCATTTTTTATGAATAAAGAGCCTCAAAGGCAGATGGCTAAAGACGGTTTAATAGAATACGTTCAGAAACTAGCTTTAAGAGTTCTCCTTAGGGGTTTGCATGAACCCATAGGGTCACTAATGCGTACCAAGAACCCTAACACTCTTAGTGAAGCACTTAATATGCTCACAAACGACTTTCAATTTAAGAATAATAAAATGTTTGCTCAGCCAAGCAAACAACCAGTCTTTCAGAAAAGCCAAACTCATAACGTAAGAAGACCAATGCATACTGAATTTAAATACCACCAAATACCTAAACAACCTTATCAACACCCAAATCCTTCCTATAGACCACCAACTTTTGTTAATCACGGTCAGCCTCAAAGGGGACAACCAAACAACAACACTACTAAACCTCAGTATCCTCAGCGAAATACGGGTTATCAACCTACCCCTATGAGTATTTCCACTAGACAGACAGACAGGCCTTCTAGACAAACGAATTTGTATCAAATGACCGGACAAGGAGCCGAAAAAGACGATTACACTATGTACCAGACTAATGGACAAGAATTATTCGCTTTTGAAGAAGATCTCGGGAAAGAAGAGTACTTCGAAGAATCCCAAAATTTAACCGACAACTACGAAGAAGAGACCGTTAAAATCGATCAAGACGATTTTTTAGGACATACGAGCCTCGGAATCGATTTTCAATAATGAATCTACAAAGCGAAAATAACGAGCTACCATTTATATACGACACAAACACCAAATCTAGAATATTAATTGACACAGGCAGTACTAGATCATTTATGCGAAAATCTTTAGGCTGGAAAAATTTTAAAACAAGCATAAAAAAGAGCCGTTTGAAGTAATCACCGCACACGGCACTTCAAAAGAAAATTTTTGCTGCACCATACCTCTGTTGTCTAAAAAAGCAATTAAATTTTATTTATTTGACTTTCATCAGAATTTCGACCTATTACTCGGGCTAGACAATATAAAGGATTTAGGAATAAACTTAGACTTTATAAATAATAAATTAATACTTTGTGATGAGGAAATCCCTATTCAATATTTTAACACTGAGAAAGGAAGTTGTAATAAAACGGACAGCACGTCAATAAAGCAGGAACAATTTAGTAATGTTATACAAGCCCGCACTAGCCAAACAGTTAAATTAAAAATACAAAATATTCATAATGGAGAAGGTATTTTACCACACAAACAAGTGAACGGATTAGAAATTCCGCAGTGTATAGTTTCAGTGCATAAGGGTGAAGCCTATTGCCCTATTATAAACAATACGGAAGAAAATGTAAAATTAACAATAAGTAAACCATTAGAAGTAAAATCTTTAGAGGAATATAATATTTTCAAACCTGATACAATGCAAACGAACACTAATTTCAATATGATCGATTATAAACAAACAATATCAGAAAATAATTTTAAAGAAGACATAGTTAACTTTGTAAAATCATATTTGGTACCCAAAATAAAATATAATCTATATTTTGAAGACGATTTTTACGAGAAATTTGCATCATGCGTAGCCAAAAATTTCAAACAAGCTGAACTAAATTTGGTTAAGTGTAATAACAAACTCTTAGACCTAACTTCGGAAGAAGATACCTTAGAAACGATAAGTAATTATCATGTTAGCAAAACCAATCACCGAGGGATATAAGAAACATACGAACAAATTAAGCGAAGATATTATTGGCCCAATTTAAAATCACTAATCCAAAATTTCATAAATCAGTGTGACATATGTCAAAGAACCAAATACGACAGAATTCCCTTACAGCTAGAAATGAACTTGACACCAACAGCTGCAAGGCCTTTCCAGATAATTCACATCGACACTATCTCTTTAGAAAAGAATTCGTTTATCAGCATTGTCGACAGTTTCACAAGGTATGCTCAAGCTTATCGCTTGGGAAGCTCTCAAGCTACAGAGATTGCAGACAAGTTATTAGATTACTTCGCGCAGTTCTGCTTACCAACAGTTATTATCTCAGACAATGGAACGGAGTTTAATAACAGAATTGTGAAGGAGATATTAGACCTGCATAAAATCAAAATCCATTTTATCAGTACACAAAACCCCCAATAAAACGGATTATGTGAAAGATTCCATTCCACCTTAATAGAACACATAAGGCTGTTAAATAATCAAATCGAATTTAAAAAAGACAGTATAATTAAGAAAGTTAAATATGCTATAATAGCCTATAACAATAGCATACATTCAGTCACAAAATTAACGCCGTGCGAAGTCTTATTTGGACACATAAATTCAAACTCTTTATTAGATATAGATTTAGAAAAACAAATTGTAAATGACTACGTTTTAAACCATAAAGAAAAAACCAAAATACTTTACGAAAACATTAGGGATAGCAATCAAAGAATTAAAGAAAAGTTTTAGAAAAAAGGAATGTAAACAAAGAACCACTTCCAGAAATACCATCTGAAGTTTATATAAAGTCAGTTCAGAAGCAAAGCAAAACGAAAAACAGATATAGCAAAGAAGAGATAGCTTCAATAAACAAGGAAAAAAAACTGGTAAAATAAAGCCTAGACATCATAACACAAAAGACAAGATACATTTGTCGAAAATTAAAAGGCCTAAGAAGATAAAAAAATGTAATTAATCCTCAAAATAATTTCCCAGGTCCCTCCTGTTCGTCATTGGCACAGCCACCGACTCAGCAGAGATCAGAGAAGTCAACAACAACCTCGGAATAATCCCAATAGACCTTGGGCCGGCCAAATTAGAATCTTCCTACCATACCTTTGTCCACTATTTTAATGTAAGAAACTTAGTAGCTCATCTAAATAACATTGATGCCTATTATTATGATGTATTGCAAAATTTTGAAACTAGTTGCTACAATTGTAACGGTAGTTTATTAAACAATGAATATGTAACTGATAACAGTAATAGAATAAGAGATATTGTTAATTATTTTAAATATGTTGATCACAGTAAAAATGTAATAGAAGAAAAATTAGAAATTATACTCTTAAGAGAGAATGGTAACAAAAGAACAAAAATAGGTCTTATAGATGGACTAGGATCCGTTATCAAATCTTTAACAGGCAATTTAGATGCATATGATGGTAAAAAATATGACAAAATAATTAAAGATATTGAAAATGAGCAAATTAAAATTAATTATCAAATTGAATCTCAATACTCCTTTAGTAATAATATTATGAAGGAATTAAATAAAACTTTTATTGTAATTGATGAAAATTTTGTAGAATTAAAAAATAAGTTAAGTATTGTGAATCGTAATGTAAATGACTTTGTTGAACTAGAAAAATTTAGAAGTATTCTAAGCCAATTGAACATTTTATATGACATGATGTTACAGGTAATCACAGATTTAGAAAATTCTCTTACATTTTGTAAACTAGGTGTTGTACACCCTAGTGTTATTTCAACCCAAGAATTATATGAAGAATTAAACAAAATTTATAAATATTATAATGAGAGGTTACCTTTAGAACCTAAAATGGAAAATATGTGGGAATTAGAGAACCTAATTAAAGTTAATTGTAAACTAGATTCTGAAAGGATTGTATACTTTATAAATTTACCCATTGTAGAAAAAACTCAATTTAAATTGTATAAATTACACTCTATACCCACAAAATATGAAACAGATTATGTAACAATTATACCAAAAGTAAGGTACATATTAGTGTCTAACTCTGTAATATTAGGTTTAGACAATGAATGTAACTGTAAAACCGATTCCATATACTTTTGCTCATTCGACATTCTAACACACCATAAATTAGACTGTGAAGTGTCCATTATCAGGAACAACGATGCCAGCAACTGTGAATATACTGCATTGGAAGTTACAGACAACTTAATTAACTGGATCCCAGAAATCAATCTTTACCTGGCGACCTTCCCCAACAAGCAGACTCTGGAAATTACCAATCGCAAGGCAACTACCACCGTCACCCTTCAAGGCATATATTTGATAAAAACTAATAATGATTCAGTCTTTTTCAACAACATGAAACTGAGCCATACATCAACAACTTCGGGAGGCCATCCTATTTTCATGGACACGTCCAAACTACAATTTTCAATGAGTAAAATGCCAGAACTCTCAGTAAACGTTAAACGCCTAGAGTTGGACAAAATAAACACGGAAACCATCTCAAGAATTGACCCAACTATGGAAATAACCCTCCACATCAGTATCTGGACTATTGCCCTTTACGTAGGCGTATTCAGCAGCCTTATATACTTCGCCCTCATCAGGAAGAAGAAGAAGACTTCAACCAACGCCGAAACTTCGCCAACCCCCGAAGTTCTCTTTAGGGATGGAGGATTTATATAAACATTTTATGTGAACATTTCATTATTAAATGCGTGCTAGGAAAATTCCTGCTTACGCAGCTTTAGTATTATATAGCTGTGAGAACAGAGCCCCGGCAGTGTGTAAGTCGCCTCTGTATCGCACAGACGTTTTCCACTCCGATTGAGTGCATATCAATTGTATTGTTTTATTAAGTAAAATTTATGTAACAGTTTTCCAAATTAATTGTTTATTAAATTCAAAGGTTTGTAAAAATAAAAGTCATTTTTAAAAACCTTTCGTGCTTAATATAACACGTAACTTATATATATATATATATATATATATATATATATATATATATATATATATATATATAAATGCTTATACAATTTTAAAGAAATACAACGTAAATAAAATGAATAAATGCTTTAAAATATTTTAAATGTATTTACGACTATTTACAAACATTTCATTTTTATACAAGTATTATTTTCATGAGTAAATATTAAATATAATGTCATATTTGACAACAGGAAATATTCTTCCTTAAAAAAAAAAATAAGAAAACCTATATCGGAAAGTTTTAAATATATTACATTTTATTTTATTTACTGATTTTTTTTCACATGATATCTTGTAGAATGGTATAACTTTTCGTTAAATAAAACCACGTAATTGCATTTTATGCCAGACTTAAATAATAAAAAAATATCCACCCCTAGACCTTATACCGTCGAAGCAAAGGGTGACTTGATTTAAATAAAGGTCATTGTATGTCAATTTAAGGGATATTCCATGAATATAAAGTTCCTGTATACTTCTAGAGGTTGTATATAACCGCATAATGTTACAAACGCAGGGAAAACAAATTTGCCTCATATAGAAACGAAAACTTTCTTTTTTTGTGATTAACTTTAAGAAATTTGCTTTTTTTAAATTAAGTAAAATATGTAGACTGAACCTAAAATAAATTAACTTCAGTTGCTAACAAAATATTACAGAATATAATTTTGAATGATTTCTTTAAACGGAAAACAATAAGTATAGTAATTCCCACTGTAATATACATAATATAATTTTAATGTATCCTCATACAAGAACGATTTTTAGTTTTGCTTGAATTAGAGAAATTACTTAGGATTAATAACATAATTTGAATGACTGTTTCCTATGTTTCATGTTAATGTTATATGTTGAGAAAATGGACATTTAGTTTATTCAGACCCATTAATATAAAAACTTCATTTGAGATTAGTTTTTATGCGATACAAACAATGAATTCTTTACAAAAATCATCAGCATTTCATGGGGAAAAGAAAGTTCCAAGGTTGACTCTAAAATTAGTATGTATAGTCAAGGCGGTAGACTTTTAAATATTTTTAATAAAAGTAATATAATTTTTTATAAAATGAGGAAAGCAAAAAAATGGAGTAATGAATTTTAAGAAATACGTTTTCAATAATAAGAAAATTTATATTTGAAGAAAGTTATAGCCTACTTGGAAAATTATATATCTTGAACATTTATTATTTGTTTATTTGTTAAAATTACGTAAATGCAAAATAAAATATAATAATTATTGTATGAAATAGGAACACATAATACATCTTAAAATCATTTTATCTTTTTAGAAACTATTAATTAAAGGTCAAATATTACAACAATGCATATTATTCAAAGAAACAGACATATAATAAAATCTCAATGTTAAAGTTGTTTTAAAAATAATACATTCAAATATATAAATAGTATTCGAGCTGGCTTATGAGTGAAAGTTATAATTAAAGAATAAAAATATGGTACAACTCACAAATATAAAATTTTAAACTTTCACTCACCAGCCAGCTCAAATATTATTTATAGGCTCATCAAAATTAAATATTTATATAGTGGCTATAAATTTGACAATTCCCAGATCTGATTTTCATTTTGTTTTTACTTTTGTTAAAACTATATAGGTTTTGTTTAATATATTTTTTTTTAGTTAATTTGATTAGTGTATATTCACTGAGGATGACGACAAATTAGTCGTTGAAATGCGTATGAAATAAAAAATTTTATATTTGTGAGTTGTACCATATTTTTATTCTTTAATTATTCAAATATATGTTTAAGGAAATCAATAGTAATAAAATGATTAATATATATTTCGAAAAATAGTGAAACCCCCGCAGAAACTGATAGAAACAAAAGAAATAATTGTTGTAAACTCTTATAATTATCTTATACCTTTGGTATTTTTATATATTCAGGAAGAGATAAAAAAACAGACTATTTCATTATTGGTCTAATACATATAACATAAAATATATAATCATAAAACCCCTGGAATACTACATTAGATACATTTGCTTCTTTTTAAATAAGCACATTTAAATAATTTGATAAAAATATACAATACAATCACTACTCTGGAATGGCCTAAAAATAGGAATCCTGTTTTACACTCGATTTAGCTGTTACTAATAAGACTAACTAAAGAGTGCATTGTCGTAGTTGGTGTTTCAAATCTGTTTAGTTTAACCTGGCAATAGCGCAAGGATGCAGAACCTTTTTGGAAAGGTGGGACTATTTACTTATTTCTTTCAAGCCGACCGTAGGACCGAATTTATCGAGTTCAACAATCGTTATACGTCTTATTTAGTTGAGCTTAAATTTTTCAATTCTGATATCCTATATCTTATACTGTAATATGCGTAAACACCACCATATTCAGATATTTTGTACTTTACTAGCGCCCCGTGGCGCCAAAATTACCCTTTTATATGTTAAAGTAACAAATTTTAAAACAACTAATAATTGATAATGCTTATGGAATGCAGTTTCTTCCTAAGAAGTTATACTAATTATATAACAGATATAGTCTCTGAAATTATACTTTCTCTGTCATTTCATTGGAGCACTGTATATTTTTTACGGAATTTTGCAATTTTAGCCTTTAAAATCAACATTTGCAACATCCTTTCTTAGTGTTCTCCTATGTTATAAACGGAATATACCATGAAAATTTCAAATCTCTACCTCTTATAGTTTCAACTCTAAATTGATTCTCAGTCAGTCACTCAGAACAACGATTCTTATATAGAGAAATAATAACATACTTACATGTAACAATGTATCCAGATCTCAATCATTCTCTATCTTTACAATGTTGCAATGTTTAAATGTTGATATTACATAGGAATTCAAAACATAAAACCATTTTCTTTATTATCTTTATAATGTTGCAATATTATTATTACACCAAGAATAAAATCATGAAACAATTTTCATTATTATCTTCATAATTTTGCAACATTAATATTACACCAGGAATAAATCCTTAATCGGCTGATAATCACCTCTAACAGTCAATTTTAAACACATTTGAACAGCCGATAGTAATTGCTTGTTGCTTATCATCTGTCGAGGTTAGTTGTACTTTACAAATGTTATGTTACAAACAATGGTTTTTCCTTCCCTGAGCTTTTCAAGACGATAATCGGTAAATATATAGTTTTATGTATTTATTGGGAACTAATCAATACTATTATATAAAGATTTTATGGTGTGTGTGTGTGTGTGTGTTTGTGTGTGTGTGTGTGTGTGTGTGTGTGTGTGTGTGTGTGTGTGTGTGTGTGTGTGTGTGTGTGTGTGTGTGTGTGTGTGTGTGTGTGTGTGTGTGTGTGTGTGTGTGTGTGTGTGTGTGTGTGTGTGTGTGTGTGTGTGTGTGTGTGTATTACTCAATAACGTAAACACTACTGGATCCATTGAGCAGAAACTTTATATGGACATTTTCAGGGTCTCTGGTTAAGACATAGGCCTAGTTTTATTTATAAATACTATCTGGGAAATGCCCCACTAGCCTTAAAAACTCCCTTAAAACTAAATCATCTATTGGTCTACTTTATTACATACTTGGCTTAATCAGCTGATAATAAATGTGATTGTAATCACCTGTAAAAGTACCTTTTAAATATAATTAAACAGGTGATAGTAAATGTTTGTTGTTGTTCATCTATCAAGGTTAGTTATACTTTACAAATATCATGGTCCAAAAGCTTTTCTTCTTTTGGTTGTTAAAGACAATAATTGATAAGCTTATAAACAATAGTTTGATGTATTTATTGAGATTTAATTTCAGTAAATTAAATTCAACCCAAATACAAATACAAATTAAATCAATACAAAATTCGCCAACGCCGTACGAAGGACGGGTACTCGGCTAGTTCCTAATATACTCATCTTCACTTCTGTTAGGAATATTTGTATGTGCCTTTCCTAACATTACAATATTTTCCTTTATTGGCGCGTTTCGGAATGACTCCATTTTAAAAACTTAAATAGAACTAAATCACTTGTAAATATTTTACAACTTGCTTATAGTAGCACACTTACGTATATTTGATAAGGACGGCCGTTTCGGGAGATGTGTCTCATTGTCAACTCAGATCGCCTTTGAGTTGAATATCGGACATATTTCCAGAATCGGCCGCCCTCAACAATTATAAAAGTAAGTGCTACTATAGATAAGTGTAATATATTTACAAGTGTGTTTAGTTAAAAATTAGTAACTCACGTGTAGATGGAATCAACTAATATTACATGGGATTGTTCGCACAAATTTTGATTTTGCCTTTATATACTGATAGCCACGCAACCACCACTTTTTAGAAACTTTGGAAATTTATGTATCAAAGTTAAAAATGACAATGTAATAAACAAACAGATAAATACACAGTCGGAAGTAATTTTAAAAGTTTAAAATTAATAACTAACTAAATGTAAGGAGACGAGAGAAGGCGTGTACCAATAGGAAGGAAAGTCTAACAACAGTACTAAATTTTTAAAATCGAGTCATTCCGAAACGCCTCACACGGGAAAATATTGTTACGTTAGGAAAGAAAGTAAAATCTACTCCAATGTAATGATAATTGTATTTAGAAACTAGTTTTATCTTTCTTGAATATTACTGGTTTCTTTTGACCTACTTTCAATAGAAAGTACGACAGACCCGACAGTTCGAATTGTGTTAAATTTGTTTTATTATTTGTTGTACGTAACAAGAATGGTTCTCTGAAAGTTGCCTTACGCTGTCTGTGACTTGACAAATTGAATTAACGGGGGGATGGGGGTGACGCGAGTTACATGACAAAACACAATTTAAACTTGTTACAAGTCGCGGAACTGTCGACACTCGCTGATTTAGTAAATGCTTTCATTTGAAGACGGCAAATACGTCCAATGGGAACTCGTAGATCATATTGATTACTAAGAGCGACAAATATTACTCGATGTTTGTTTGCTTGATATATCACTGATAACGTCTTAGGTAAAATATACGACTAAAGTTTGGCTATCCTAGGTTATATGTAGATATAACAATATCTTCATTAGCACGCCTTTACATTAGGAAAACTGCTCAGGAAAACCTGCATGGCTCCGTTGCTTTTCATTGTTTGCAGTACAACAAATTCACTCTCCAAAGCACGTCTGATACTAAGTTATGATTTACTGTTGCTAAATATGTTTCATTAGATAAACCTTTTTTGAGTCAGCAGACTGCTTAACTTTATTATGACAAAGTCAAAGCTTTTTATTTTAATTTTATTTTAAAACACATAGATCAGACAGTCCAACATTTTTCTAAATTTGTTATAATATTACTACCTGGTATCTGTGGATATGTTTTGTATATCTTTGATATACAAGCTATGTTTTCTGTAAAATAAGTAGTAGATTGGTAATCGCGAAAACAACGAAATAGAATTATACTCATTATATCTGGTGAAGCTTAAATATATATATATATATATATATATATACGTAAGTCGCAAAATTGCGAGCTCCGATATTTTGAACTTCAAACGTTAAATTCAAGCCTATATCTATTTGAGCCTATGTTACCTATTTGAAAGGAAATGATAAGTCTGGTTTCCAAGAAATGTTTATGATATGCTTAGAAAATAAGTCGGGTTACCAAGAAATGTTCATATAAAGTTTTATAAACATATTTAGTGCATTTAAATTGTATTATATATATATATATATATATATATATATATATATATACATAGTGTATATGTGTGTGTGTGTGTGTGTGAGTGTGTTTGTGTAGTTGGCTATTACTATAATGTGAATAAACTTACCACTTTGAAGCTTAAACCATAACTAAAAACATGTTAGTTTGGTTTATGTTATTCAACCTAATATCAAAATAATTAATAATATGTTTATTATAATGCCTTGTGACTAAAATATGTAAACGTAACTTTATATGAAAAGCCATTATATTTAATAATTAGGTTCTTACACTTTATATTAATTATCTTAGATAAAAATATATATAGTTGTGTTAGTTATCATGAATTAAGTGTCACCAACTAATCACGCCCATGTATATGTACGGTAATAATTGGCTACCACGGAGAAGCCTTCGACTTGTTGTGGCCTGTGTAATTACAACCTTTGGTTACAAGATTTGCTATGCATTGAAACTTACTAGTGCATAAACATATTACGGCGCCTCTCTTGGTGTTTATTTGCCAAGCATATAAACCTACACAATATAGGAAAAACGTCTTTCTAAAAATATAGAATGGTAATGCGTTTTATTAGCACACTTATTACTTTATATTGGTCTACGGGCAAAGCCTAATTTGACTGTAATAAATTAAATATAAAATCATCCTGGCCTGAAGGCATTTAATTTTCATCTATCCCTCTAATATATCGCTTTGTTACTTCCCTAATTTATAACTATCATATAACTAAATGTTTACCATATTGTTTTTTTGTTTCTCGAAAGCTGTATAATATACATGTAATAATAGCTAGAATATTTTCTTATTTAATTACCTTCTTAAGCTGTTTTAGGGCTGTATGATGCTCATAGTTATTAACTTTATTCACTAATTTTGCTTAGTTCACATTGTTTTAAAATTTATTTTATCAATTTCAATTATTTTTCACCAAAACTAATATTATTCATAAAATACAATTTCAAAATAATTACTGAGGAAACGACCTTGTAAGCCAGTGTCTTTTAAAGCTAAAAAACAAATCATATAATTACCATCTCGATATTTCACAAATTTAACGTTAATAATTCTTGAAACGTTAAACCTGTTACTTTGATGGGGTGGGGAGTTTTCTTACACTTGCCAAAAAGGCCGTTTCCCCATTTATTATTTAGTAAATGTTTTTGACCGAAAAATACGGTACACACAAAAGCCTGTTAAACAAAGGGTATGTAACCCTACACTTTTCCGGTTGAACTATCTTATATTATATATTTGTGTACTTTTTTCTGCCTTTCCTAACATTACAGTATTTGCCTCTGCTGACGCGTTTCTGAATAACTCCATTATCAAAACTTAAATCGTACTGGTATCTTCAAACAAATCGTATCATTTATTTATTTTTCATACAAAAGTAAAAATAATTCTAAACACGCAAGTAGGCAAATAGGTTATAAAACAATAAGAACCAAATAAATTAATTTTACATATAATCTAATAAAAAAATAATAGATTAAAGTTTTATTAATTGGATTATTACTTCAAAATATTCATAGGAACCAAATGAAAACATTATTTTAAAAATCTTTTTTTTTTGTTATTGTTATATTTTTAATAGAATATATAAAACTAATTGAAACTGTTAATTGACAACAAACACTATTTATACTGTTTTTGAAACTGTTTAAAAATTGGTAATAGTTTATTATTCCACGTGTTTAACCCCTGCATCTATATTATTCAAACAAGGTAATATATTCTTAGGTCACACTTTCTCATTGTGAGACAAAGAAGTTGAATTATTTGTTAACACGTAACCACGTAACACATGGTTTCTTTATTTTTTACTCTTTATTTTACACAAAGTATACATTTTTCAAATGGAAGAGTGTGCACCAATCTTCAATTAACCTGAATGAGTCTCATCAACAGGGTTGCGTCTCTATTACTAATAATACATAGCCACTTA
>JBAIZL010000002.1:245035654-245068154 GCA_036971475.1 Prosapia bicincta
ATATATATATATATATATATATATATATATATATATATATATACACAGTCAAGTCTCTATAATTCGAGTTAGAAAATAACACACATTCGTGTTTAATGCACGAAAATACATTCCTGTGCATTAAAAAAAATAGAATTTTTAATGAACCCTAATACCATAGATAAATAAAAATTGGACTAAATAAGTTTATAGACCTTTAAATGAACATTTCTTGAATCCTTAACTCATTTGTTTTTGAAAACCGTATTGATATAAACATTTCTTGGAATCCCACTCATCAATTTCTGTCAATTAAAAAGACCTTTTATTAATGGATCTTCAAACTATCGAGACTATACTGTATATATAAAGAACTAAGTCAAAGTACAAATACAAGAATTATAATTGAATTTACAATTCATAATTGAATTTAATATTCCTGATGATGTTGGTACTGTTGGCCAACGAAAAGCTTTGAATTGTAAATTCAATTATAATTCTTGTATTTGTATTTTGACTTAGTTCTTTATTAGTACACAAGAATACATGTTGCGATATTTATATATATATATATATATATATATATATATATATATATATATATATATATATTTATTTATTTCAAATTTACTTTGATAATTATTTTTATAAGTGCAATAAAAAAATTTGTTCTTTGTTCATTCACTCAAGCTAAAATACATTTTTTTAAACTTGTAGTGGATGACACTTTACGTTAATAAAGTTCTTAAATAATTGAATTTAATTACTTTATTTAATTTTATGTGGGAGAAAAACTATTCATATAAGGGAAAAGGTCTGCAATATAGTTGGGTCACCCTATTTGGCTTAAAATATGTGATACCATAAGATTTCATGGAACAGTTGATTTTATGATATAGGTTATGTAGTAGAACAGCTATTTTAACGCATTGGTTATGTTGCTCTATTGGTAATAATTGTAATTATTTAATATTTAAAAAAAGTAACTAGAATGACATTTTTCTTTGTTGATCTAAGTAGGAATTTACTTTAAAAACATTTGTTTATAGTACTTTTTATAACTATGCTATTCTAACTCTGAAGCAAATTAATATATTTTCATAGTTTATTTGACAAAAAAGATATAAAAAGAATACTAATGTAAGAAAAATAAATAATATTTTTATTTCCTTGATAGTAAATTACCATCATACAAGTTTACATATTTTACGTATTTTATACTGATTTTTAATAAACAATATTTTAGATAATTATACATTCTATACGAAATATATTTAAAATTCAATAAGTGCAATATAAATTTTAAATTAAGGAGAATATCTAATAAAATATAAATTCATAAATGAGCTATATACACTTTATGTTGAATTGGTTCTATCATTTAGCAATAGACGTGATTATTAAGTACTGATTAACACAACGAAATGGTAAATTATTCTCAAATGGGTGAAACTTTTACAACTAATGACTTTAATTTACCAAGTAAAAGTATTGTCTCTTGCGACATTCTTCCACCTGCAACATATTTTGCTCAGGCCGTAAATCATTTTTGAGACGTTTCAAAGTAAAATCATTAATCACATGTTCAGATTGTCATTAAAGAAGATGCCGCTGATGCCTCGCACTATATCTTTATTTTATTCTTCTTCTCCTTAAATATCCTTTGGGCACCGACAATATTCAATACTACTTAATTTTTACTTTTGCTAGCTATAAAATCTGAAGCAATATAGTTTTTTTTCTTAAATCCCCCACCTTTACTCGTTTGTGACATATAATTACTTACATAGGTATTTTACATAGGTCTCATCGAACTATTTTAAAACATTCACTATAAATGGTTAAATTCTTTTAAAATCTCTTCTATTATATCACACTCTACTGTTATAGCCTATACCTTGTACAAATTTTCAATCGATAATAAAACAAAACCTTTTTATTCATCCAATCAAGTTTAAATACATTTTGTTTAACCTATAGTGGATGACAATTGACGTTATCACGTTTTTTCAAATATTTATTCAATAATTATTTTATAAATATTTGGATTTTCTAGGCAGGTTTCGAATTGAGTACCTTTATGTTCAAAGTCTAGTAATTTTGGCAATGAGCCAACTTTCCCTTTGCCAGAATGATATTAGTAGAATAAGTATGAATGTTTCTTTAGCTCTCGTCTGGCTATCGTCAAACCTCTATTCTACAACCTTAAATTTTTGCCATGATTACCACACAAAATTATAATTAATGCTCTAGGTTTAAAAATAAATGAAAAGAATAAAATAAACAAACAAACTAGATTAATGGTATCGAACCTTGCTTTCCAAACGGACAATGCAAAAAGAGAGAAAAGACACTATAACATAATGTAAGCGACAAAAAAAAGAAAGCTATTAAATAGTAACAAATAAAAATAATAGTCCAACACCATACATGGAAAGTAAAACAAAATATTGCAAGAAAACTTGTTGTCTATTTTACCACTTAATATTGTTATTCTTACATATGTATATACATAATTATATTAAATGTAATTATAAAATTAAAAGAAACCAAAATAAAATTTTCTTTGTTGACTTAAGTATAAATTGAGTTTTACATAAAAAATTTATATTACTTGTTTAAGATGAATTAACAAAATTTCCAAAATATATTTAATTGCTAAATATAATTTACGTCAACGTGAGGAAACATTATATCAAACGCGTTTAATTAGTGTTAATTACTAGAACTTCACGCATGTTTTCTGTCATTCAATAAATACTTTTCAAATATTTAAGAAACTTTCGAAAAATAAATAAATACATGTACTATCAATTACATTATAAAGTATAAAATTATTTCTAAAATTGGATTATACCAAAATATTCTACATGCCTAAAAAATGTGTTAAAAAGTAAAACATTTAAATATTATTGTGTAATTTAATGAAAGTAATCTTTACAATAATAATTAAAATTGTTATAAATATCATCATTTACATGACTTATGTTTTTCGTTAATATAAAAATAATTATTGATCAACTAAAATGAAATTATCCCATTTTTTTACATCAAATAGTATATCAGGTAATATATAAGAAACTTCAATAAACATTTGTATAGGGATTCTATGTCTTCTATTTATAATTCTGTATTTTACTCTATTATTGTGCCAGGCTTTTTGATAGAATTAATTTAATTTGCAGTAAACGGATTAACTCGGAAAAGTCTGAAGGTAAATTTGTTTGTTTTAAATTACACTAATTAAATTTTATCTTTGTATTTCGTTTTATAAATTCTTTAATTGATTAAAATTCCATTTCAATACTTAATTATTGGCGCTACTTAAAATATGAGACATTTTCATCTATCGATATGTGGGGGGGTAAATAAACACTTTAAACACATTCCTCGTGTCTTCCACATAACGCTTTTTGTATTTATTATGATATTTAGGGAATATTTTCTTTCATATTTTAGGAAAAATCATATTAGAAATAATTATTTATAGACAGTTCTACTGTTTGACCATGTGAGCATAACAACTTGAACCAACTGTAGTGTAAATGTTTATATTAATTAAAACAACCTCTTACCACAAATT
Source organism: Prosapia bicincta (assembly GCA_036971475.1). NCBI lineage: Eukaryota > Metazoa > Arthropoda > Insecta > Hemiptera > Cercopidae > Prosapia > Prosapia bicincta. The sequence goes on from JBAIZL010000002.1 coordinate 245,039,217, forward strand.
CAACAATTTTTATTTAACCTTATGTACATTTCGATCACAAAGTAATCATCTTCAGTGGTATTTTACAAATAACTGTTTTTTGTAAGTTATTTGTAAAAAACCTCTGAAGATGATTACTTTGTGATCGAAATGTAAATAATGTTAAAATAAAATTGTTGAATTTGTGGTAAGAAGTTGTTTTAATTAATATATGTGAGCATGATTACTTATATATCGTATGTACCAAAATAAACAGTACTGAAACTGAATCAGTTGTAGTAGCATTCTCTCAGATATACCTGTATACTCATTCTTGGTAGTTTTGTAGGACAAATCAGGAGATTTCGTTGTACCTGAAACCTGCTTTTCGTTCACAATGGTTCCAGCAAGAAAGCGCAACCAAACACACTGCCTTGGAAACAATTGCTTTCATAAAAGAAACTTTTGGCAACCGCCTCATCTCACTTAGAACAAACTTTCTTTACCCAGCCCACTCTCCCGATCTTACACTACCTGGCGGCTACGTCTGGGGAATGATGAAGGAGATTTTCCGTGGTGACCCATCAACCACCATCGCCCAACTGTAGAAAAAAATAACCATAATAAAACGAGCATGAAGCAGCCCCTCTTAACCAAAATTATGCGAAACCTTCAAGAACGGTACTAGTGTTGCCTCAAATAGAACAGACCTCATATAGAACATGTTTATACCCGAGCCTAACCGATTTAGCTTCTTTTTACTTGTATGTGTTTGTAAATTTATTTTTAAAAAATAAAATGAAATGAAATAAAATCTTACAATTGTTTCAGTACTGTTTATTGTGGTGCATGCGGTAATTGTTAAAAAAACGTACAACTTTACATGGTAAGCTAACAAGGGGTATTAACTGTATACGATAGTAGACATTTCATTTCTAGTTCATAAAATGACTTGATAACTAGTTTTAGTGGAAGAATAACTTTATTAAAACTCGTAGTTACCTATTTTAAATTGCAAATTCTCTAATGTGGAACCAATTTCCGCGCTTCACTGCCTAATGTATCATTAATCTAATTCTATCGTCATAGACTGTTAAACAAAACCAAGGGAAAACCAGGGCTCTGGAGGTTTGCATAAATCCATATAATACGAGGTGGATTCGTTACAGCCTCACCACTTTTAGTGTTTGTAGGAAATAAACAACTTAAACCTGCGAAATAAATTTTAGTCAGTGATAACAAAATTATGGAACTCTGAAATGTTCAGTTTATAATGTCATAGTAGTTCAGGTAAAACATCAAACAGGTAATATTAACAAACTTTTTTTCAAAAAACGCCAACTCCTACTTAGGTCAACAAAGAAAAATGTTATTTTAGTTATTTTTATTAAATAATTGCAATTATTAATATATAAAGTAACATAACATATGCGTAAAAACAGATGTTCTTCCACATAACCTACAACATAAATTCCGCTGTTTTTTGAAATCATATGCTGTCAGTTATTTTAAGCCAAATGGGACGAAATAAATATATTACATACTTTGCCCCTTTTGTGAAACGTTTTTCTCTTATATAAACTAAAATTAATTCATAAGGATAAAATACATGTATTTGAACTTGATTGGATTAATAAAAACGTATTTTATTACGGTTGAAAATGTGTACAAGGTATATATCTAAGGAGAGTGTGAGCTTATAGAAAGAATTTTAAAAAGCCTACTGCTTTATTCATATCATTATTTTTAAATTCGTTACGAAAGTGTTTATTAGGAATGGTTGTTGGGAACAAAAACTAATTTGACAGTCTACAAATCATTTTCAAAAACAAAAAAGTATTTAGAAATGAATTAAGTCGTAATCAAAAAGTTATGCTTTTTAGGAAACAAGAAATTAAATAATTTCATTTACAATAATAAGTTATTAAGAATTAGGATTCCTTTTTTATTTTTCTTGTTCCAAAAATTAAGTTAAAATGTTATTTGGAATACAATTCTAAGTTAATGTTAAACATTATCCTCTTTGTCTTGACGCAAGCCCTTCAGCTTAGTAACAAGCACCGCCGTTGTGGTCGAAGCCACTAATTAACCCGACTGTGCTCAAGTGAAACAGACTTGGATTGTCAACAATAGAGAGACGACTTAACAAAGAGAAAATCAAGAGGTTCAATGGCTGTGATCAGCATGAGGTAATAACGGCATAACTACGTTTGAGGGTTCGTGAGCTCACGATCAGGTAGGCATAAACTTATACCTTCGTGTTTACAAATGGCGACCATTCAATATAGATCTAAAAATAACTTTTTTCGAATGTCAAATGTCTTTCAACGTTTACGGCAATTAAGCGATTCAAAATAATTAAATCTTGATTACATTTTAAATTTTGAAAATTAAATAGCTTGATATACCCTATGCGCTAGAATAAACATAATCAGCTGTAGTTGCCTTCTCTCAGTTATAGGGTGATCTTTGGTCGTTTTGTAGGAGACATCAGGAGACGTTGTCGTGCCCGAAACCTGCCTTTTCATTCACAATGGTTCCAGTACGATGATGCAATCAGCCAGACTGCCTTAGACATGAGCTTGGTACATGGGCAATAAATCCCGTTTCTTTCACTCGCGGTAGGGATACTAACCGCATGCGCTTGTGAGACGGAAGTACCTCGCTAGAGATTGGCTGCCACGAGAGAGGCCCAGACCAGGATTTAAAAAAAAACATTATTTCTTTCTTTCAAGAAACTTTTGACAACCGCCTCACCTCTCTCAGAATAAACTCTCCTATCCAGCCCACTTCCACAATCTTACACCACCTGACGCCTACGTTTGGGGTATGATGAAAGAGATTTTCAGTTTTGACTCACCAATAACCATCGTTTAACTACAGGAAAATAACCATGTGTATAACGAGGATGGGACGACCCTTCTTCAACTAAATGACGCAAAACTTTAAAGAACAGTACAAGTGTTGCTTAACTTTAACAGAGGTCATATAGAACATGTTTATACTCAAGTCTAATCGATTTAGCATCTTTTTACTTGTATGTGTTTGTAAAACTATGTATATAAAATAAAGTGAAATAAAATGAAATCTTACAACTATTTTGTACTGTTTATTTTGGCGCATATTGAAAAAGTTACAGCTGAATACTGAATTCATATGTTAGTAAAAAGTGCTTTATTTTAATGTAAATATATTTATCCTAAATGTATATAAATAATATTTAAAAATACATAATTAATTAAAAGACAGTATAATCTGTAATATTCAAGATGTACACTTCAATTTATAAACATAATATGTCCCACGTGACATTAGAAAAGAAAAATAATGATATCAATAGCCTTCAGACATCATATGTTTTTAATTTCAATATTAATTATTTATTATTTATATGTTTGAAATTTTCCTCCGACGAAACTGTTATACCTTATAATATTATTACAATAAAGCCAAACTGTTACGTGTTTTTATAATGAAATTATAAATAAACCTCTACTTATTAAAACAAATCTTATTCATGACTTGTCATTTATGTTGACAAGAAATATTTTTTAAAATAATTAAAAAGAAAATATGAAAAAAATCTATATGAACACCTACAAAAGACTATATTAAAAACAATATGTGATAACACAATTTGTGAAATTTCAAATACATGTTAGTTCTCCCTATTTACTTCCTCCCAACCAGGCGTATATACTAAGCAGAGTGGAAAATATCAAGAAAAGCTTACTGTATTTTCCTGCCGAATGTATCTGACAGCTCAGAAATAAATATTTTTCTGTATGCTTCAGATACATTCTAGACCTATTTAACATTCTGAATTTTTCTGGTATGATAAGATATTTTAATTTTAATGCAGATCTAAAAATCGGAATATAAAAATATTGTATATGTATGTTGGTTATTATTTAATAGTATACTCAATACGATCATAATTTAATTTACTTAAATATTTTTTTACAAAATTATAAATGCTATATGATAAATCAGAATACATGTAATAATTATTTAATTTTTTTAAAATATAGTTGGCCTATAGTTATATTTATGGAAACTGGTTTAAATCTATTGAGTAATTTAGATTAGGTTTTACGAAATTGTATGTCTAAATTATTTCACTTGTATATTTTGTTACAATATTAAAACTGCTACCTAGACAAAATTCAGTTTGAAAATTTAAAAATTTATTAATGACTTTACAATTAGTTTATGACTATCTGAACTTTAAATTTTGTAAATTTGTGAAAACTCACTGAGACAGAACGTTGGCGATCTTCATCTTGGATTAGTGATCGAAAACATTCTGTCTCAGTTTTCATAAATCTACAAAGTTCGGGTAGTCATAAACTATTGTTAAAGTGATTAATTAAGATTCATCGAATGTAATGGACTACCAAATTCAAGGATTTGAATCTTTATTCAAGGATTAAAATATATACTACGAATAAACTTCATGTTTGGCATGCTTTTCAGAGCATATGTATGCGGAATATTTATGAATATTTCTGCATATTCAAACAGCAAAAGTTAATAAAAGACAAAGTGCTTTTCGGTGTATTTCCAATATTTTTTAATTTATTTACTCTCAAGTGGGAGCTCTCCTGGTGTAACACTAGGCTTTTATTTTATTCCATTTTAATATTTTATGAATTGAAATAATATTTTTGCATGGTTTGGCAACCATTAACTTACTAGTTGGAAAAAAACTTTAGGTTTTCATTTATTTAACTAACACAGGATATTTTACAAAAGAATTAAAAAGTTTTTGCATAATAATTTTAATAATTTGAAGTATTTAAAATTTACTAGTAAAATGAGACATAACCTAATTAAGCTGTGCTTCATGTATCTTGCATTTCATAACTTGCAGAAAATCTTTAAACTGAAATTATTTAACTCATATATTTAATCGACTTATGGTTTTAAATATTCTATTTGAAGTCTTGGAAAATAAAAAAAACATTTTTTCTTGATTTTTCTTACAACATATTATAATATACAATAATTATTTGAATAAATACAGCTGCTTTGTTTTAGCTCCTTAAACCAAATTTAATCTCTTATACTATTTTTGTAGGACTTTGACTGTAAAACTGTTATAGAAACTTAACTATTTATAATTTGTTTTGGTAAAGCATATTGTGTATATTAATTTTATAATTAATATTATTCGAATATTTCCTAATTTTGACCAATATCTTTAATAATAATACGAATGTGAAGTCGTATTTAAAAACGTAATCAATATGTTATTTAAAAAAATTACTGCCAATTTAAAAAATTCAATTAATTTAATAAATATTTTGATAAAGTATTTAAATTCTCGCTTTATTTTTTTCGGTTACTTCTAATAGATTACTATATATATATATATATATATATATATATATATATATATATATATATATATATATATATATATATATATATATATATTCTTGGGTTTTATGTTATCCATTGTTTTTCCGTTGCACTGTGAAGTTAATATATTACTATTGTAAGTAATTTTATCCACCATTAAGTGCAATGATTTTACCTTGTGTGATGAGGCGCCTTTCAGTCACTTGACCATTGTCGAATCCCTGATTACCTTTTCTTAATTTTTCTGGTTTGGATGACCGATCCGTCGTGTTGGTACTTGAAAATTGCTTACAATAGTAATATATTAACTTCATATATATAAAGAACTAAGTGAAAATACGAATACAAGAATTATAATTGAATTTACAATTCAAAGCTTTTCGTTTGCTAACAGTAACAACATCATCAGGAATATTTTGACTTAGTTCTTTAGTTATATCACAAGAATACATATTGCGATATATACAGTATATATATATATATATATATATATATACACTCTATCAACAACCTGGTAGTTGGTTTAAATTGATGGGAATAGAGTTTTCTACAAATATTTATCCATTTATTGAATTAAACTAATTAATTTTAGTTTTATTTAGGAGAAAAGCTCTCTGCAAAAGGGGCCATGTATTCAATATATTTTTTTTTATAGCTTAAAATAGGTGATTACATGGTTTCATAAAACAGCTGATTTTATAAATTGTGTGTTAGAACAGCTGATTTATGACATACATTATGTTACTCTTTATAAGAATTGTAATTATTTAATAAAATATAACTTTTTTTTGTTCAAGTAGGAGTTGACTTTTTAATATTATATATATATATATATATATATATATATATATATATATATATATATATATATATATATAGTTAGCGGTTAGAACTTGATAAAATAGTTTAATTTTTTTTTTATTTAAATCTTTATAAATTGTTTTATAAATTCTATTTGTAATAAAAACATATAATTTATTTTCTAAATTTTCCCCGAAATCAATTATTTTTGACATTTAAGATGTGACACATTATTAGAAACTGTAAAATATGTAAATGCATGAGCTTTAAGACTGCCACTTCATCTTTTTACAAGAGAAGCACAAAAGAATGACAGTAGTATAGTCTTACATAAGTTTGAAATTTTATAACCTTTGAATAAAGCTTGCCTTATTTTTATAAAAGGTTTCTCTAGAAAATCTGTTAATTACTGTAGAATTATTTTATTTTATTCTATACGTTATAAAATTTTTTAGAAAACTGAAAAAATATAAATTAAAATTCAGTGTTTAAAAACACAAAAGTTGTAATTATACTTTCGAAATTAATTAAAACTTTGTAGAACTGAGGTGCAAATAATGTAACTTGATTTAATAATAATTTTATAATTACATTTAAACTTTTAATTAAGTTCCACATCGGTCTTGGTTAACTTAAATTAGAAACATGCTTCTAATTTCTTGTAAAATTATTATTAATATTATAAACAAAAAATTATTTCTACCTCAGCCATAGAAAAGAACGCAGCTATTAAATAAAAGATTAGTCTAAAAAAAAGCTTAACTTTTTGCAAAAACGATTTTAAAAAGAAAACAAATTGAGATTAGTTATTTTTAATTTCGTTTGAGTCTAGGTATTAATTATTTTGAAAATTCGATTGTATTTCTGGAAAGAATTAAATAAATTCTTAAAAAACATTTTTTACATCCAAGCATTAATAAAGCATTACAGGAATACTTTACACAAAACATGAGAGGTGTTTTTCCCTGAGATTATGATAGTGTTATTGGTTCATATACTATCTGTAATACAAAAATAGGTACAAAGAACTTAAGACTATCGATCTATGATCAACTACAAAAATTTGAATAGAAAATTTATCAATAAATGAACAATTAAGATTTTCCAGAAATAAAACTACTGGTTTTGCAAGTCAGGTATTGCCATTTATTAATTTAACGGCATATTTGTGTTAACATACTCGTTACCGCCTTCAGGTCCGTTTATGAATTATTATTATTGTTGATACAAATTAAATAATAACTATAAACTAATTTAAATATACAATACAATAGACATTCAAAAAATAACAAGAACATACACAAAATATAATGTATGTTTATTGTGTTGTAATGTGTTTATATTGTGTGCAAGTCCTGGTTATTTGTTCAATCGCAAATGTATTATATATTTAAATTAGTGTATAGGTGAAGTTAATTTGTATCAACATTAAATAGGCCTACTATTCATATGTGCAGGCCTAAAGATGGTGAGGAATATGTTTCGAAACGTTGCACAGTGGAGTATTTTACACAAAATCCTGTAAACTTTTAAATTTCTTCAACACCAATTTTATTAGTAAAGTTGTAAAGCTAATAAATTGGTGAGACTAGCAGTGCTTGAGTGAAATCTGGTCATTGTTACTGAAAATTGAAAACCTGAACGTCTTTGTGTACGGTTGTAGTTCTGTTCGATTATTCACAATTATCTTTAATTGTAAAATTATTACTTTTTGCCTCAAACTACGTGAGAACGCTTAGAAACGTCTGACATCACATAACCTCCTACTACTTTAAACAAGGAAAGTGTTTGTTTCATTCAGTGATATAGCATATATAATATTTAAAAATACCTATACATACACATTTTTGAACTTCAAGTATGTTTGTCAGGTCTTGTCGCCCTACTTTAAACATTAAATCATGTTCGTTAAACTGTGTAACGTAAAAGCTAAAACTTCCCACTTATTGCCGCCAATTAAATTTAGCTTTTCAACAAGCATTTATCTATGTTGTTCTTAATACTCGATGTGCTTTATTTTGTATCACTTATGTATATTGGTTATATGTTCACTAGAAAGTAACTGCTGATTTAGCAATAGAATTTATTAGTGCTGTATGAGACCTATATATTTCAAAGTTAACTTTACAACTTATTTCTAAGTCTGATAGAATCGCAAAGATAATTTGGCCAAATCCACCCCCTCTTCGACTAGATTTTCCAACCCAATACGTATTTGTTTCATTCTCGAAACCGTTGGTATAACGAAAGATGAAATAACGTATATTAAAAAATCAAGCAATAACTTTTAAACGACAATGGAATAACTGAAGTTTGGCAAATAATGAACTAGCACAAAATCAAGCACAAGTTACTTCTAGGGTTGATAGAAAGGTTTGCAATCTCTGCAATAGGTGTAAGGTCCACTATGCGCCGTTATGTATGTGGTCTAACATCCCAAGATTTCAATAGTCTGAATAAAACTGGTACTGAAAACTTTGAAGCAATAAAATTTGGCCTCTCAATTTTAAATACGAGAACGCGTTTAAACAATGCTTCGGTAACACAAACGAAGGTAACATCTTAAGACGGTTTTATTTATACAACCTCTCGAATCATAGGTGTTGATTTTAAATTGATAACAAATATTAGAAGTAATTTCAACCGGGTATCCCATTGATAACGAGAAATTTAAGATCCATGCACGTGACACTGCTGAGTTATCTGTCAGTCTTTATGGCTTTGATGAATGACTCTACAATTATAAAGCACGTCATCAAGTTGGACAACTTTCTGAGGAAGCTGCTGAGGAACAAACACTTCAGGATGTATAGAATCAGATATGCACAATATTTATAAACATTTTTAAAAAAATGTTGCCTTCTATCTAATAAAAACATAATATACGAATATTCCAAAAAAAGCTTTATTATTTCACTATTATAGGAAATTAGACTTCTATTATATAAAAGCATCCTAGTTCCTAATTAAATTGATTGCAAAACGCATTACCATGATTGTATGACGTTTCTGAGAAGCAAGACATACTCCTGTATCAGTAACAAAAATTTAAAGCTTTTGACTGAAAAGACGCTAAATACTCCAATGTGCGACGCTACTAAATTAATTAATAACAAACCAGCCAAATTAAACTATTACTATTTAACAAAAAACCACATCTTACTGATGTTTTCCAGTCAGATGTAAACCAGTCATTCTACACTTTTACACTCACGGCACTCACGGAAGCACACACACACACACACATTTACAGCACGCACGCACACACACAGACACATACCACACACACACACACCACACACACACACACACACACACACCACACACACACACACACACACACCACACACACACACACACACACACACACACACACACACACACACACACACACACACACACACATTGAGTAGGTAAATGATGCAATAAAGTAGTTTTAAAAACAAAATATCTAGCTTTTACAATCCTGAGACGAAACATTTGTTATATTAAGGACAGTGATTATAATGGTCTCTCAGCAAACACTGATTACCTAGAACTTGTAAAGGACATGTCCCAAGGGATGAGCTTGCTTTAATTGGCCAGACACACGAGCAACGCATTGAAACATATATCGAACCAAATCAGTAAATTATTTCGAAATATAAATTCTGAATATTTGTTATACTGAAATAAAATATTGGAAAAGACAAATTGTTGTCAATAATTTTGTACGGACGGAGACATAAAACTACGGAAAATTCAACATAAGATTAAAATTATATTTCTAACATTGCGTGTAAACAAAAACTATTCACTTTAAAAACTATTCGTTTAAGGAGGTTTAGATTTAGATATTTAAATCCATCCAGAAAAGTATCCAATGATAGAAACAGCTGATCAGTAAAAAGGAAATAAAAATATCGAATTTAAATGTTGTAAATCAACAGATCTACTTTTCTGAAGTTTCTGGTGTAGAACTCTTTGAAAGATGAGCTTTACCTAATAGTCGTAAGAGGCTAATATGCCGAAATATTATTATAACGATATTCTGAAATAGCTTTTAAAATTTTGCTCATATAAAGGGGACACATCTTCAGTTTAAACAATATTATTGAAGGTAACATGGTTTTCCTACTTCAAAATATGTTCATTGAATAGGATATGTTTATGTATTCAGTTTAAACCATAAACCTGCTGTGTTGTGTTTCTCTTTGTATTAGAATTTATTTCCAAAATTAGTTTATAACATTTTTTTGATATATTTCTATTATATTTTTTAAACAATTTTTCATTTCCTTCTACGTTTGTTCTTTGTTACGTTCAATTTACTTATATCCCAATTTCGGTTCAAAATATTTATATCTTGTTTAATATATGCCATATGTATCACCTTTATTTATTACTTGATTTAAAATCTGCATCTTATGTATTAATGGTTTTATAATTACGGTGTAACCTAAACAATATCACTTTAAAACTCTAAATTAAATACTCCAATGTGAGGTAAGAATATCGTAACTTAAAACAAAGCAGTATAAACTACTACTTTAAGGATTGTGTTCCTTAAATAATCTTTGAAAAATGGCACAAAATACTGTCTCAGAACTTAATAAATAACCCCTCATTTTTCAATATATGCCATTAAGAAGGTATAAAAGCAAATAGGTAACATTGATCCTTCATATCTGTCAATAATTCAGCCCTAATGACTTCAGGGACAAAAGACAGTCATCTGGGAGATCGGATACAACCTTTTAGTATTATAAAGCCTGAAGTATACTCCATTTTACGACTGTTACTCTATTATGTAACTATATTTGTTTCTTATTTGATAACTCATAAACATAAACGCTATTACTTCATCCTGTTTAGATTCAGCGCGTCACTTGCTTCAACCCTTTGTGAAATCAGGGTTTTGACCTGAGTAATCAAGACGCTTCAACGGAGACAGTCAGTCTAATTATTGCCTATTTAAACCAAGAAATCGGTGCTTTAAGAAACCAAATAATTAGAACTTCTATAAGTAGAGTGAAGTTTACTGGAAATGTATGTCTGTTCGTAACATGTCAAAGTGAATCTTTCAAAGTTAAGAACAACAAATGCCTATGTTGAAACGTAAATCACGTTGTGTGCAACAGTAAGAAACATCGTGACTATAATTTCAAAAAAACTTTTTATTTTAAAACATATAAGGTATGTAACGTAAACAAACTTTTTTTATATAGGCTAATGACAGATCACAGACAATTTTGCTTTTTTAAACACTCAACGTTTCGAATTTCTTTCCGAAATTCCTTTTCAAAGCTCAGTTTTAATTAAACAATTATACAGCATAACTTACAAATTATAAAATACACAACATTATATATAAACATAATAAAAATCAACGAATCACAAAACTCTTAATAAATATCAAAGAATATTTATTAAGAGTTTTGTAATTTGTTGACTCTTATTGTGTTTTATATTTGTGTATTTTATAATTTTTAAATTGTGTTGTATATTTGTTTAATTAAAACTGAGCTTATGAAAAGGATTTTCAGAAAGAAATTCAAAACGTTGAGTGTTTATAAAAGCAAAATTGTCTGTGATCTCTCATTATCCTATATAAAAAAATTAATAGTTTTTAATAATATAATTAAAAATATTAGTAAACAAACTTAATAAGCGCCCTAAAGCCTTTTAAACCTGACGGTTTCAAGTAATATTCATAAATTATAATTATTGCTCATATGTTTTAAAAACTATATTATATGTTAATTATAACTATTTTGTCTGAAAGCAATGAATTAAAAATTTACGTTTGTTTCATCTATTATTTTACCGAATTATTTCAAATTTACTCCCATTTTTCTGTAAATGTACAGATTTAAGAACAGTTTTTGGTAATTTATATTAAAGGTTTTGTTAAACATCTGGATGTGTATAAAATCTGGAGGTTTTCCGTATCAATAGATTTTTAATTTATTTGGTTTCAAATCTGAAACAATGTACTTATTTCTTTATTATATTTTATTGCATACATTTTATCAAAATCATTCACAACGTTTTTACCACTTTTTTTTATTACGAACAAGATAGTCGTTATTATGGAATTTTACACAAATTGGACAATTTGAGATCTTTGATCTCATTTATTGATAACTTACTTATACATTATTTATGAACAATTACAGTGCAACTAGGTATGACCAACCAGGACATACTATTTAATTACTTGAACAATATTTATAATTAATTGAAATAAAGCACATTTTAATATATTAACATGTACAAATAGCTTGTGAAATGTATTAATGTATTTTTCTATTATACGTAAAGCAATGTAATGTGTACTAAATAATGTTTTTCACTGTTTTACGAGAGAGGTACTTCATTAAAAAGCTCCCTTGATTGTTATTTAAATTAAGTGAAAATATATTTCAAAACTTGGACGCACGAACCTTTTGTGTACTTAATTATTTACCTACTTTGTTTCTGTAAGGGAAAATTATGTTTCTCTTCTGGACGGATTTCTTTTAGCTACGAATTTTGTATTTATTGTGTGAAAAAATCTTACTATAACGTACATTTAGATTTAAAATAATCAATATTTAAACTAAAGAATTAAATAGAATAAAAATAAATTTCTTTTTAAAGTATTTCAATCCGTCATTATACAATACCAATGGAAAATAAAATATTATATTTATTTGATCAATTTCTATTTCGTTCAATTAATTCTTTTCTTTTAAAACAAAAAAGATACTTACGTATTATACGGAGGCCACTATTATACCGTGCGTTGCGCTGCTTAGATTATGTTATCTTATCATAAATATGTTACTATTACATCCCTGTTACATTATGAACATGATGTGAAGAAGTGTTAAATAGAGGAACAAGAGGCATCAAGGTACCCTCGGAATGTAATGGGGCGGGGAGTAGCCGCAACTGGCAGCGGTGGGTTCAACTCAATTCTTGCTAACATCGCTTCTTTTTGGAGGCGGAAAAAAAGAACCGATCTATTTGTAATAAAAACATATAATTTATTTTCTAAATTTTCCCCGAAATCAATTATTTTTGACATTTAAGATGTGACACATTATTAGAAACTGTAAAATATGTAAATGCATGAGCTTTAAGACTGCCACTTCATCTTTTTACAAGAGAAGCACAAAAGAATGACAGTAGTATAGTCTTACATAAGTTTGAAATTTTATAACCTTTGAATAAAGCTTGCCTTATTTTTATAAAAGGTTTCTCTAGAAAATCTGTTAATTACTGTAGAATTATTTTATTTTATTCTATACGTTATAAAATTTTTTAGAAAACTGAAAAAATATAAATTAAAATTCAGTGTTTAAAAACACAAAAGTTGTAATTATACTTTCGAAATTAATTAAAACTTTGTAGAACTGAGGTGCAAATAATGTAACTTGATTTAATAATAATTTTATAATTACATTTAAACTTTTAATTAAGTTCCACATCGGTCTTGGTTAACTTAAATTAGAAACATGCTTCTAATTTCTTGTAAAATTATTATTAATATTATAAACAAAAAATTATTTCTACCTCAGCCATAGAAAAGAACGCAGCTATTAAATAAAAGATTAGTCTAAAAAAAAGCTTAACTTTTTGCAAAAACGATTTTAAAAAGAAAACAAATTGAGATTAGTTATTTTTAATTTCGTTTGAGTCTAGGTATTAATTATTTTGAAAATTCGATTGTATTTCTGGAAAGAATTAAATAAATTCTTAAAAAACATTTTTTACATCCAAGCATTAATAAAGCATTACAGGAATACTTTACACAAAACATGAGAGGTGTTTTCCCTGAGATTATGATAGTGTTATTGGTTCATATACTATCTGTAATACAAAAATAGGTACAAAGAACTTAAGACTATCGATCTATGATCAACTACAAAAATTTGAATAGAAAATTTATCAATAAATGAACAATTAAGATTTTCCAGAAATAAAACTACTGGTTTTGCAAGTCAGGTATTGCCATTTATTAATTTAACGGCATATTTGTGTTAACATACTCGTTACCGCCTTCAGGTCCGTTTATGAATTATTATTATTGTTGATACAAATTAAATAATAACTATAAACTAATTTAAATATACAATACAATAGACATTCAAAAAATAACAAGAACATACACAAAATATAATGTATGTTTATTGTGTTGTAATGTGTTTATATTGTGTGCAAGTCCTGGTTATTTGTTCAATCGCAAATGTATTATATATTTAAATTAGTGTATAGGTGAAGTTAATTTGTATCAACATTAAATAGGCCTACTATTCATATGTGCAGGCCTAAAGATGGTGAGGAATATGTTTCGAAACGTTGCACAGTGGAGTATTTTACACAAAATCCTGTAAACTTTTAAATTTCTTCAACACCAATTTTATTAGTAAAGTTGTAAAGCTAATAAATTGGTGAGACTAGCAGTGCTTGAGTGAAATCTGGTCATTGTTACTGAAAATTGAAAACCTGAACGTCTTTGTGTACGGTTGTAGTTCTGTTCGATTATTCACAATTATCTTTAATTGTAAAATTATTACTTTTTGCCTCAAACTACGTGAGAACGCTTAGAAACGTCTGACATCACATAATTTCCTACTACTTTAAACAAGGAAAGTGTTTGTTTCATTCAGTGATATAGCATATATAATATTTAAAAATACCTATACATACACATTTTTGAACTTCAAGTATGTTTGTCAGGTCTTGTCGCCCTACTTTAAACATTAAATCATGTTCGTTAAACTGTGTAACGTAAAAGCTAAAACTTCCCACTTATTGCCGCCAATTAAATTTAGCTTTTCAACAAGCATTTATCTATGTTGTTCTTAATACTCGATGTGCTTTATTTTGTATCACTTATGTATATTGGTTATATGTTCACTAGAAAGTAACTGCTGATTTAGCAATAGAATTTATTAGTGCTGTATGAGACCTATATATTTCAAAGTTAACTTTACAACTTATTTCTAAGTCTGATAGAATCGCAAAGATAATTTGGCCAAATCCGCCCCCTCTTCGACTAGATTTTCCAACCCAATACGTATTTGTTTCATTCTCGAAACCGTTGGTATAACGAAAGATGAAATAACGTATATTAAAAAATCAAGCAATAACTTTTAAACGACAATGGAATAACTGAAGTTTGGCAAATAATGAACTAGCACAAAATCAAGCACAAGTTACTTCTAGGGTTGATGGAAAGGTTTGCAATCTCTGCAATAGGTGTAAGGTCCTCTATGCGCCGTTATGTATGTGGTCTAACATCCCAAGATTTCAATAGTCTGAATAAAACTGGTACTGAAAACTTTGAAGCAATAAAATTTGGCCTCTCAATTTTAAATACGAGAACGCGTTTAAACAATGCTTCGGTAACACAAACGAAGGTAACATCTTAAGACGGTTTTATTTATACAGCCTCTCGAATCATAGGTGTTGATTTTAAATTGATAACAAATATTAGAAGTAATTTCAACCGGGTATCCCATTGATAACGAGAAATTTAAGATCCATGCACGTGACACTGCTGAGTTATCTGTCAGTCTTTATGGCTTTGATGAATGACTCTACAATTATAAAGCACGTCATCAAGTTGGACAACTTTCTGAGGAAGCTGCTAAGGAACAAACACTTCAGGATGTATAGAATCAGATATGCACGGAAGCTCAGCAGAAACGTTTGTAACAGGGACGTACTTATTAGATTAATTTTAAGTAGTGATCCTTTTTTGAGCTGCTCACGTTAGAGAATGAGGACAAGGAGCAAAAAATTCTCAACTGAAACATTAAGCCTTCTCCCACCTTCTGACATTCTAAATAGTGCTACACAAGAAAGTGTTGACTAGTCGGATTAAGACGTTATATCACCTATCCGTTGATTATGTATTATGCAGTAAACCAAACAATCAATTTTATATCTTAATTAATTAAGCTTAAACTTCTCACAATCTCTAAATATAATAAAATATTTGTATAAATAACAATATTTATAAACATTTTTAAAAAAATGTTGCCTTCTATCTAATAAAAACATAATATACGAATATTCCAAAAAAAGCTTTATTATTTCACTATTATAGGAAATTAGACTTCTATTATATAAAAGCATCCTAGTTCCTAATTAAATTGATTGCAAAACGCATTACCATGATTGTATGACGTTTCTGAGAAACAAGAAATACTCCTGTATCAGTAACAAAAATTTAAAGCTTTTGACTGAAAAGACGCTAAATACTCCAATGTGCGACGCTACTAAATTAATTAATAACAAACCAGCCAAATTAAACTATTACTATTTAACAAAAAACCACATCTTACTGATGTTTTCCAGTCAGATGTAAACCAGTCATTCTACACTTTTACACTCACGGCACTCACGGAAGCACACACACACACACACATTTACAGCACGCACGCACACACACAGACACACACCACACACACACACACCACACACACACACACACACACACACACCACACACACACACACACACACACACACACACACACACACACACACACACACACACACACACACACACACATTGAGTAGGTAAATGAGCAATAAAGTAGTTTTAAAAACAAAATATCTAGCTTTTACAATCCTGAGACGAAACATTTGTTATATTAAGGACAGTGATTATAATGGTCTCTCAGCAAACACTGATTACCTAGAACTTGTAAAGGACATGTCCCAAGGGATGAGCTTGCTTTAATTGGCCAGACACACGAGCAACGCATTGAAACATATATCGAACCAAATCAGTAAATTATTTCGAAATATAAATTCTGAATATTTGTTATACTGAAATAAAATATTGGAAAAGACAAATTGTTGTCAATAATTTTGTACGGACGGAGACATAAAACTACGGAAAATTCAACATAAGATTAAAATTATATTTCTAACATTGCGTGTAAACAAAAACTATTCACTTTAAAAACTATTCGTTTAAGGAGGTTTAGATTTAGATATTTAAATCCATCCAGAAAAGTATCCAATGATAGAAACAGCTGATCAGTAAAAAGGAAATAAAAATATCGAATTTAAATGTTGTAAATCAACAGATCTACTTTTCTGAAGTTTCTGGTGTAGAACTCTTTGAAAGATGAGCTTTACCTAATAGTCGTAAGAGGCTAATATGCCGAAATATTATTATAACGATATTCTGAAATAGCTTTTAAAATTTTGCTCATATAAAGGGGACACATCTTCAGTTTAAACAATATTATTGAAGGTAACATGGTTTTCCTACTTCAAAATATGTTCATTGAATAGGATATGTTTATGTATTCAGTTTAAACCATAAACCTGCTGTGTTGTGTTTCTCTTTGTATTAGAATTTATTTCCAAAATTAGTTTATAACATTTTTTTGATATATTTCTATTATATTTTTTAAACAATTTTTCATTTCCTTCTACGTTTGTTCTTTGTTACGTTCAATTTACTTATATCCCAATTTCGGTTCAAAATATTTATATCTTGTTTAATATATGCCATATGTATCACCTTTATTTATTACTTGATTTAAAATCTGCATCTTATGTATTAATGGTTTTATAATTACGGTGTAACCTAAACAATATCACTTTAAAACTCTAAATTAAATACTCCAATGTGAGGTAAGAATATCGTAACTTAAAACAAAGCAGTATAAACTACTACTTTAAGGATTGTGTTCCTTAAATAATCTTTGAAAAATGGCACAAAATACTGTCTCAGAACTTAATAAATAACCTTCATATCTGTCAATAATTCAGCCCTAATGACTTCAGGGACAAAAGACAGTCATCTGGGAGATCGGATACAACCTTTTAGTATTATAAAGCCTGAAGTATACTCCATTTTACGACTGTTACTCTATTATGTAACTATATTTGTTTCTTATTTGATAACTCATAAACATAAACGCTATTACTTCATCCTGTTTAGATTCAGCGCGTCACTTGCTTCAACCCTTTGTGAAATCAGGGTTTTGACCTGAGTAATCAAGACGCTTCAACGGAGACAGTCAGTCTAATTATTGCCTATTTAAACCAAGAAATCGGTGCTTTAAGAAACCAAATAATTAGAACTTCTATAAGTAGAGTGAAGTTTACTGGAAATGTATGTCTGTTCGTAACATGTCAAAGTGAATCTTTCAAAGTTAAGAACAACAAATGCCTATGTTGAAACGTAAATCACGTTGTGTGCAACAGTAAGAAACATCGTGACTATAATTTCAAAAAAACTTTTTATTTTAAAACATATAAGGTATGTAACGTAAACAAACTTTTTTTATATAGGCTAATGACAGATCACAGACAATTTTGCTTTTTTAAACACTCAACGTTTCGAATTTCTTTCCGAAATTCCTTTTCAAAGCTCAGTTTTAATTAAACAATTATACAGCATAACTTACAAATTATAAAATACACAACATTATATATAAACATAATAAAAATCAACGAATCACAAAACTCTTAATAAATATCAAAGAATATTTATTAAGAGTTTTGTAATTTGTTGACTCTTATTGTGTTTTATATTTGTGTATTTTATAATTTTTAAATTGTGTTGTATATTTGTTTAATTAAAACTGAGCTTATGAAAAGGATTTTCAGAAAGAAATTCAAAACGTTGAGTGTTTATAAAAGCAAAATTGTCTGTGATCTCTCATTATCCTATATAAAAAAATTAATAGTTTTTAATAATATAATTAAAAATATTAGTAAACAAACTTAATAAGCGCCCTAAAGCCTTTTAAACCTGACGGTTTCAAGTAATATTCATAAATTATAATTATTGCTCATATGTTTTAAAAACTATATTATATGTTAATTATAACTATTTTGTCTGAAAGCAATGAATTAAAAATTTACGTTTGTTTCATCTATTATTTTACCGAATTATTTCAAATTTACTCCCATTTTTCTGTAAATGTACAGATTTAAGAACAGTTTTTGGTAATTTATATTAAAGGTTTTGTTAAACATCTGGATGTGTATAAAATCTGGAGGTTTTCCGTATCAATAGATTTTTAATTTATTTGGTTTCAAATCTGAAACAATGTACTTATTTCTTTATTATATTTTATTGCATACATTTTATCAAAATCATTCACAACGTTTTTACCACTTTTTTTTATTACGAACAAGATAGTCGTTATTATGGAATTTTACACAAATTGGACAATTTGAGATCTTTGATCTCATTTATTGATAACTTACTTATACATTATTTATGAACAATTACAGTGCAACTAGGTATGACCAACCAGGACATACTATTTAATTACTTGAACAATATTTATAATTAATTGAAATAAAGCACATTTTAATATATTAACATGTACAAATAGCTTGTGAAATGTATTAATGTATTTTTCTATTATACGTAAAGCAATGTAATGTGTACTAAATAATGTTTTTCACTGTTTTACGAGAGAGGTACTTCATTAAAAAGCTCCCTTGATTGTTATTTAAATTAAGTGAAAATATATTTCAAAACTTGGACGCACGAACCTTTTGTGTACTTAATTATTTACCTACTTTGTTTCTGTAAGGGAAAATTATGTTTCTCTTCTGGACGGATTTCTTTTAGCTACGAATTTTGTATTTATTGTGTGAAAAAATCTTACTATAACGTACATTTAGATTTAAAATAATCAATATTTAAACTAAAGAATTAAATAGAATAAAAATAAATTTCTTTTTAAAGTATTTCAATCCGTCATTATACAATACCAATGGAAAATAAAATATTATATTTATTTGATCAATTTCTATTTCGTTCAATTAATTCTTTTCTTTTAAAACAAAAAAGATACTTACGTATTATACGGAGGCCACTATTATACCGTGCGTTGCGCTGCTTAGATTATGTTATCTTATCATAAATATGTTACTATTACTTCCCTGTTACATTATGAACATGATGTGAAGAAGTGTTAAATAGAGGAACAAGAGGCATCAAGGTACCCTCGGAATGTAATGGGGCGGGGAGTAGCCGCAACTGGCAGCGGTGGGTTCAACTCAATTCTTGCTAACATCGCTTCTTTTTGGAGGCGGAAAAAAAACACCGATCGTCATTATGACAAGTATTTTTCACAGTAAGTCAAATACAGTCTCTCCTGTATAAATGTATAGTGTTCTTACATCCACTACAAAATAAGCTCTAAAAATAGCGCCCCTCCTATAATACGTAAGTACCCCAAAAAGAACCCAAAAAGAATTATGACAATTTGAAAAATGGCTATCCCAAATTAATTTAGATATAATAATATATTTCATATTATTTTCTATGTATTTAGAGAGGCTTTTTACATAATCTATAGTGTTTCCAGTAATGTAAGTTAGGTTCTATTTAAATAATAATACTCTAGAAAAATATTGTAATACTCGTAGTTTTTAAGAACATTTTACACACACACACACACATAAAACACTCACAAACACACATACACTGCAACGGACCGGGCCACCACTTACGCCGCACCGTCAACCCTACCGTTGACCAGCACGCGCGCGCAAGGCCGACCACCAAACGCCCATTGCAGAGCAAGAATTTTGAAACGAGCCGCTCGCAGCCAAAACCACGAACGCTGTGCAATGCTCGCCAAAATCTGCCAGAGAACAAGTCACTGGACTTAAAAAGGAAAAACCTAACTTGCTGCGGATTCTACCCTTAACGGGTAAGTCATCCCGGGGGATGGGTTCTTTTGAAAGACATCTAAACGGCGAAATGACCATATCAGCTGTAGGAGAGTGTAAGAAACTTGTTTAAAAGAATACTCAGTTTGTTTGCAAGTTAGTTAAAAAATATTTATTTTTTAATTTTAAAATTTAACATTTAAATTTACATCACACAGTCTGTAACTTCTTTGATTTAAAATATCTTTTGTGTTGGTTCTCACACAGTTAAGAAACCATACTCTGCTTATTCTATTTGACATTAAAGTTTAAATTAAGATTTTACGATTTTAGTTTGCTTTCAATCGGAGTATACCAAAGCGTAAAACTTTGCTCTACTTAACGTTCAATCTTACTTGTCAAAATATAACCCTTTCCTACCTGAAGTTCTTGGTCTTTTATTCTAATTAAAAATTCTCTTTTCCCTTAAGTGACTATTTTAACAACCCTTGACTGCTTCTTCTAATATTATTTCAATAACCCTGGTTATTTACCTTGAAATTTTAATTGTCAATATTTGGTTTTGTTTACTTAAATTTTTACTGAAAATTTAATTGTTACAGTTTACAAATTTTATAAATGATAAAATTTTTCCTATATCTCTATCAATTTTAAATGACCTTTTAAAATTTGATTTCTATTTGTTTTAGCAGGTAAAGTTTTACTCAATTTTACCAAACAACCTAAAAACAATTTCATAAATTATATCAGATTATATAAAAACCAATTATCAAGCACATACTGAAACAAAAATTACATATAAAACATATAGCCATATCTCCCACAAGATTATCAAAATATTTACTGAACAACAAATCATAATCAATAAAAATTGTTAAAACATCTGCTGAATAACTTCAAACCCTTTCCAATTGAAATTACAATATTTAAATACATATTTTAATTCAAACGTTTACTGAAACATATTTAAAACCTTTTTAAACATATCCTCAATCATTTACAAAATCTACAAATTTATTTAAATTCTTTTAACCCTTTTACTAGAAAATATTTAACCCTTTGGTTACTATTAATTTAACCCTTTCGGCATGAAGATCCACATAATGAAATTAATTAATATTTATTGAAACATAGTTAAACCCTTTTAAACTGATCCTTGATCATTTACAAACAAAATTTACAAATTTTAAAATTTATTTAACCCTTTTTATATAAAATAAAAAACCCTTTGGTTCTCATTTGATTAACCCTTTCTTCATGAAAATTATAAATACTAAGGTTCGTTTACAACTTATTTAAACATAGTTAAACCCTTTTAATATAAAATATGTAACCCTTTGGTTATCATTTGGTTAACCCTTTCTTCATGAAAATTATACATACTGAAATTTAATTAAAATTTATTTAAAATTTATCAATGCAATTTCTGATGGTAATTGATATTTAATAAATCTTGAGTAACCTTTGCTAAATGGCTACTAACCCATTTGCCTAAATTATATAACTTATATTTAAACCAATTTGCAAAAATTTCATTTTTCCTTCTAAGTTTCCCTATCACCAACATATTATTTTACATATAAATCATGAAATACACAAAATACACTTATAATTCATAAAAGAAAAAACTTATTTTAATGTATTTTTAGCTAGCCCCACTCACAATTTTAAAATCTCTTGTTTAACTTAACCCTTTTGTTGCACTTTTTAAAATATTTAAAATCTACACATATCAAAATCATAACCCTTTATTTTTACTCAAACCTTGGTTTGATTTAATTTATTTAATACATATATATAATTTCACCCTTTTCTAAATAAAATCAACAGTTTAAATTAAATAGCTTCAATTTGATATAACCCTTGTTTATTTTAAATGAGAACAATTTATGTCAATTTGTTTCATATGGAAAAATGTCATAATGACTCCTTCTAGATAAAATAATAATTCAGTTTAATTTAATTATATGAAATAGCACTCCCGTTTATATGAGTACTTGAAACTAAAGCATGACCTTCCAATCAGCTGTTGTAAACAATTGCCTTTGTCCGCCATCTTGGATATTTACTTTCAGCATATCATATTTAATTTTATTTCAACCCATCTCTTATTTAATTTCCTTACACCTTCATAAGATTTTAACTCTTTAAATAATTTAAATCCCTTTATTTGATTTGTTTATTTAAAACCCTTAACCCTTTACACTATTTCTAACCTATAATTTTTATTTCCTTTACTTTCATGAAATGCAACATAATTTCTGCTTTTATGGCGTCGCCATCTTGAAACCCCACTCTTTAAAACAAAGCCACCAGTATTTACTTCTGAATCTCAAAGTTTACTGTTAATGGTTTTAAAATTTATTTAAATTTTATAACATTCTCCCATAAAGAAAAATTTTTCAAATTAAAAATTTCTAATTTGCAAAGGGAAGACAAAAATAGACCTAACCTGAAATCCACCACAAAGCACGGCTTGCCCATTTCTCCCTCTCTTCTTCGTCTCTCCCTTTGTTCTCCAGTGGGGTGGGGGAGGTCCGGCTTGGATGTTGTATCTTTCCCACGCAGGTATACTTGGATGACTTCCCACGAGTTGCCGCCATCTTGAAAGCCTCCTTCCCTTTGTGCTTCTGGCACGCCTCAGGTAGATCTGCTTGCTCAACCCTTTGTTTGAAACTCTCCCATCTTCTTGCTTCGATGCCTTTTGCACTCTTTTAAATTTTAGACTGTTACTAATAAAATTTTTAACTTTAAGCCCTTTTTTAACACAGTTCTTAACTGGGCATTTTATAACACAGAAAAGAATAAGAAATTTTTTTTAAAACGTTTACCAAGTTAGTTGAATTATGTTCAATTTAGTTTGAAATTTAGTATCACTTTTTTAAAACTGTTTGCTAGGTTATTACTGTTCACTTCGCCTTGTCTTTGTCGTAAGGCTGTAACACACACATTTTAAGACGCTCGCACATTTTTGATGGAATTTTATGGGGAAACCTCTTTCGGCGCGATCTTGAATGCGAAAGGGCCCCATTTTCGGAAACACAATGTCACGACATCTCAACGAAACGAAATTTCCCTAGCCACTCATAGTTTTTGAACGATTAACGGTAACAAAACTACTATTCATTGTTTTACCGGAGCTAACCCCGACAACGTCCGAACACTTCAAGAGTACTGGTTTAGCTGGCGTGTAAAAGGGATGCTAACTTTTGTTTCCCACGGGGAAGCCCCCTCTCCTGCCAGTCTGTTCCCACGAGCCTCTCAACCAATAAGAAACCTTATCGATGTCGTCATGATCGGCGCGCGCATCACCTTTGTACTAAAACTCAACGGCTCACAAAATCAATAAACAGATCGATTCTATCCACTTTTTCGTTCTAGCCGTATAACTCTTTAAGGGTGCCTTTGATGAAGTTTTATTATGCTTTATTATTGATTTTTCTCGTCTTGCTTTATCTCTGGAAATGTCGATGGTAGCTCTAGGTCAATTTTGACCATCTTCCCCTTGCAAACGGCCTTAAATTTAAGTTTCTAACCCTTCTTACGGTGGCTTGGTTTGTTTTATATAAAAGAAATTTAAACTCTTTATGTTTTAAATTTTATCTTTTTGCGGTATGTATTCCAAGAGAGTACTGCCCGCCGCAACACACACACACACACACACATAAAACACACACACACATAAAACACACACACATAAAACACACACACACACACACAGACACACACACACACACACACACACACACACACACACACACACACACACACACACACACACACACACACACACACATACCCACAAACACGTGCACACACACACACACATGTATGTAATGTATAGCATAAATTAATATATGTATGTTTATGTATTATGGGAATGTTTTAAACATTAAAATAAAAATTATGATTGAACAAAACATTTATTTGAAAAGTATGTTAATAAAAAAAAAGTTACCTATGTAATAACCCAAACCTCACAATATATTATAGGTTCAAAAATAAAAATGTATTTTTTACTTACTGAAGGTGTTGCGCTGTGATCAGATTCCAGGCACGTTTTCCATTTTGCGGCGAGGAGAGAATATCGTGGCTGGAAATGCAGCCTAATTGAAACACTAAAGTACGTTGAATGGCCTTTTGACACTTCTCCCCATAAGGGTCTGCTAGATGGGGTGGCGTTATGATAAAGGTTTGATAGTTTGTTATCTTATTTAATGACAGTTATTTATACGGGAACATTTAAGCAATCATTATGAACTGCAAATTTTCTATTCTTTAATTTAAAACAATGCATTACATTCCAAAATGTAGTGAACTAATTAGAATCTGATAGGTATCACAAGTCTGTTCTAACAGACACAATCTCAAAGAGAAAAGATTCTTTACACATTGATAAATAACATTTTTTTTAACCTTATGAACTTTATGTTAAAACCATTTTCCTAACGTCTCTTTTCCAGATATAAATTTATAAAATATCTTTCTGAGGATAAATGGAAAAGATGCACATAACTAGAAAGACGTACTATCCTAAATATTCACAATATGTGCACTAGGCAGCGAGTTAGAACTGATATAATCGTCTTGGATCTTGCAAATAATGCATGTAAATGTCTCTACACGTTTGGTTGCAATTGTAAAGAGAATTAGTAAACCTTTTTTAATGGGAAAGCGAGTAGGTGACTATGTTATAACGAAAACGTTAGATATCCCTCCTTATAGTTCTAACATTCTATTTGCCGGTCATATCGAAAGTTATTGACCCACAACATATTAGGCAGCCATATCGATTACTGTAAACAGTAAGTTATTTAGTCCACACAGGTATTAAACGTGTCTTATTCTTCATTGTCAGATACGAAGGATTATACATCTTGTGAAAATTTTCAATAATTAATAAAAATACTTTTTATCCCTTTTTTTTATTACATTCCACAAATGTATCACTCTCTCTCTCTTGCAAAATATAATTGAATTGATATCAATACAATAGGCTGGCCTTGGGTAATAAATAACTGTAGAAAGAAGCTTTTCTTTTCATTCCGGCATTTATGGTACTTGTATATACATATTGCCACACAGAGTCGCCCTTAGGGTGGAGGCTTCGCGTATACTCTCGCTAAAATATAATCAAAACATTTTGGTTGAATGGAAACAAAATAATAATGTACAGATATACGTTTCTAAAATATCTGATTTCCAGCGCAATATGTTACATTATAGATTAATGACAAAACCTACGAAAGAGATACAGACATCGCGACTAGAAGAATGCAAAACATAGTTTAATAGTGGCGGAGGGATGACGGCCCTGAAGACCGACTCCCGAGAACATTATATACCCAACTTGACAAAACGTAAATAAACAAGATATAAACATTTACAAAGCGACGGAATGACAACGTGAAATAAATACTAACTATGAAGTGTTTGTTTTCATTTGATCAGTAGTTCTGCAATGAACTTTCTTAGAAAATATTTATTATTTCCATATAAGAGATCAATACAAATAATAGTGTGTACCAATAAAATTGATATTTTGTAACAATGTGTACTTATTTATAAATGATTATTAATTACAAAAGCAAAAATAAAATTGTGTAAGAATATATTCATTTTTTGTCAGACATAAATTATTATAATTTTCTTAGTGGTTCTTTGAGTACAAAATAAAAGTGGAAGAGTTTAGACAATGGTCAGAAATTATTTTTCTTTCTTATTTTATATCTTTATATACAGTAAAATATTGTGCACATCAAAAATAAAATTATTCTCAACACTAGAAATGAAAACAAATCACGTAAATAAATAGAGATGGATTGGCTTGTTTTGAGACAAAATTACTTTATCAAAATTGCTCTAGGGCAACTGGTTCAGTGTCTGCTCCCCCAAGTTTCCTCAGGGTACTGGAAGGGAAATGTGTTCTGATTAATTCTTCCACAGTTTCCCCTGCAGTTTTTGTTATATTTCCCAGTGGGGTTATGATTATTAATTACAAAAGCAAGAATAAAATTGTATAAGAATTTATTCATTTTCTGTCAGACATAAATTATTATAATTTTCTTAGTGGTTCTTTGACTACAAAATTAAAGTAGAAGAGTTTAGACAATGGTCAGAAATTATATTTCTTTCTTATTTCACATCTTTACACAGAGTTAAATATTGTGCACATCAAAAATAAAAATATTCTGAACTCTGGAAAATGAAAACAAAATCACGTAAATAAATGGAGAATGATTGACATGTTTTGAGAAGAAATTACTTCATCAAAATTGCTCCAGCACACATTTTTGCGCCATAACTTTAAACTTTTCGGGGCAGACCTCTTTTTTTAAAAAAGGCCTTGCAAAACTGTTTTGCTCCAGGCCTCGCCTTTGCTAATGTCGTTTCTAATGCCACGTTCTAAAGAGGAGCAGGTTGGAATTTCATTAGCTTTCGTTTGAGTTTAATAATTGGCGTCTAGCATTGTGTAGTCCAATTAGGCACCTAAAGTTCTTAATCAGCAAATTTTCCAAATTATTTACGTTGTGTGTTCTCTCCTTCAATTACATGAATTATATCTTCTATCTTAAATTTCAGTTTGTGATGAGTATGTACTACGCGTTTTTAATTAATTTTGTATGAAGTATTTAATGGTTACAAAAATGGTACGTTAAAATAATGTCTTTTTTTAAATTTGAGAAAACTCTCATATCTAGAAATTTAATTTTGGATAGGACGGTATTGGGGCACAAGTCTACCCTGGCGATCGAAAGCATGGTACGCGTCGACGCCTGATTGCAGCTGCGGAAAATCAATTTAGTTTTACGAGCCATGAGGAAAGTGTATGATGAGGGCAGTATATGTATATGTACATGAGGGCAGTGAGGAATTTTATAAATAGAGACTCAGTCAGGTGTGAAAGCGGGACGCGCTTACTGCGAATAGGCCAGCATTGTTAGGCATTACTCGTATCATGACCACAGCTGTGAAATGACGAAGCAATGTTTTTTCAACTGAACTTTCCTGTAAAAATCGTCCAGTCTAAATCGCACCCAATGTAAATCGCACCTTTTTTTGTTTTAAGAGTTCTGTCAATGTGTCAATTCAGGCTCTTGTCAACCATATAACAGCAAGAACACACAAGGCCCCTCTGAACACTAGGAAAGCTAGAGCATTATAAGAGGCAAACACAGCTTTTAGGCTTTTACAGTTGCTTGTTGTAGTCAATTTAAATTCACTAATTAAATTATGTGTAAGTATTGCGAAACTGAATGAATACTATTGAACTTACATGTATTAGCGGATCGGCTTCTTCTTTGAAACGATTGTTTCGCAACGTGTCAGCAAGTAAGTTGTAAATTAACTACTCAGTTACGCAATAAATACTTTGATTAGGTTTTGTTCAGATGTGTATATGCCGTGTTTATACGTGTAGGCATATATGTTGTGTTTATAATGTAGGCCTATATGCCGTGTTTATACCTGAAGGCATATATAAAGTGTTTATACGTGTAGTCCTATATCTTTTGTTTATATGTGTAGGCATATATGTTCTGTTTATGCGTGTAGGCCTATATGTTGTGTTTATAGTGTAGGCCTATATGTCGTGTTTATAAGTGTAGGCATATATGATGTGTTTACACGTGTAGTCCTATATCTTTTGTTTATGCGTGTAGGCATATATGTCGTGTTTATAGTGTGGTCCTATATGTCGTAATTATATGTGTAGTCATATATGTTGTATTTATACGTGTAGTCCTATATCTTTTCTTTATATGTGTAGGCGTATATGTTCTGTTTATGCGTGTAGGCACATATGTTATGTTTATAGTGTAGGCCTATATGTCGTGTTTATACGTATAGACATATATGTTGTGTTTATACGTGTATGCCTTAATGACACGTTTCAACGTCACAAAACGTAAAATTATATTTTAAACATTTGTGATACAAAGAACAATAAATGCGTTGTTATTTCTATCGTATTATGAATGATATTTTGTGTACGAGTGCGAGAAAAAAAAGGGAGAGAGTGAGTGTTTGTGTATGTGTGTGTGTGTGTGTGTGTGTGTGTGTGTGTGTGTGTGTGTGTGTGTGTGTGTGTGTGTGTGTGTGTGTGTGTGTGTGTATGTGTGTGTGTGTGTGTGTGTGTGTGTGTGTGTGTGTGTGTGTGTGTGTGTGTGTGTGTGTGTGT
>JBAIZL010000002.1:245075654-245105654 GCA_036971475.1 Prosapia bicincta
AACTTTTGTCACAAAATAATACAATAACAAACCAAAGTAGTGAGAGTCATACAATCATCCATGAAAATAGTAACATCACTGAAAGAGCAACAATATTTCCATATAACACACACACACAAAACTAACAAAACAACAACAAAAGGACAAGCAATACAAATTAACACCAACTAATTCTTCGAAGTTTTTAAGGTCTACAACACACAGTAAACACATCTAACAATTAGTTTTTGGGTTTGAAAGAAGTGAGTTCATGGCTTTGCTTAGGACTTTTAAACTTTATTTTGCGAAAAAATTACTGTAGTAAAAGCAAAAATATGAGCTCCTCTGTACGTGTACGACTTGAACTTCTCTCCAGTAACTTTCAAAAAGCCGACAGATAAAAGTGTTTTTGTCTATAAATAATTTTAATTAATCAATTTAACAGTAGTTTATGACCATTCGAACTTTAAATTTTGTAAATTTGTGAAAACTTACTGAGACAGAACGTTTTTCAGCGGTGACGGTTTTAAAGGCAGGTTTTCGATAGTATCAAACTGTTTTCGAAAACCTGCCTTTAAAACCGTCACCGTTTGACCCGACATCACCAAGCAAAAGAGACTGATGAAGATCGCCACATAGCGATCAAAAACGCTCTGTCTCAGTTAGTTTCCAAAAATTTACAAAATTTAAAGGTCGGATAGTCATAAAATATTGTTAAAGTGATTAACAAAGATTCACCGCATGTAATGGATTACAGAATTCAAGTATAAATAATTTGTTTAACATTATATATTTGTAGGGTACTTTATATTGCGTCAAGAATTATGTCAGTGTGTGGCAAAATTGTCAATCACTTTTTTCATATGAAACAAACTTTTTCCCAATTTTAATAGTAGAACCATTAAAAAAAAATAATAATAAAAGGCTTATATTAAAGGATATATATATATATATATATATATATATATATATATATATATATATATATATATATATATACAGTTATACAATTAATAAGTGGACACAATAATATTAATTAAAGAAAAGAGAGAGAAAGAGAGAGGCATTCGATATTGTAATATAAATTTTTGTTAAATCAAATGTATATTGGATTTTCCAGGATTTTCAAAATACTGACTTGCATGTGACAGTCGATATAAGATAAATACGATGATAAATTAGTTTCGGAATGAAATAATAAACAGTCTTTAAATACGTGTTGACAATTCCGATGCAGGAGCTGTATTGAACATTCTGAATATGTAACATATTTTAAGAAATGGTAGTATGCAAAAAATCTTACATTGCTAAGCACACTAGGCCTCATATTAGGGAACATTATAAGAACTCTTTTCATTTTAATTGTTCCACTGCTGAAATCTTAAGTTTATAGTTAGGCCCAAAAAACAATTTTTATCATTTTAAAATAGTTTTTGGAATGTTTTAAAACTACTTTTATAAATATAATGTTTTATTATTTTTCCACCATTCTTTATATATCCTATGTAGGCCTATTGTATCAACTTTTGGAAAAAACACTAAAATATTTCTTTCTTTGTTATCATTAAGATTTTCATCTATTTTTTTTTATCTATCTTCAAACTTGTTCGCAGTTTTGAAGTAGAACAAGACCTACCTCTCATTAATAATATCTAGCTCATGTACAGTAACTCTTGAAGTGCGAGGACCACCTGTTGTCTTAACACTTTTCCTCTTACACATGTTGCAAAATGTATCATATTATTTACCCTCTCAAATAAATAAGAAAAGTGACGTATGTCGTAACAAAGCAAGAAATATAATTTAAACTAATGAATTACGTACATTTTAGTTAATTACTTAACGACCTATTTACTTTTAACTAGAATTTTTCATAAAGAAAGTAATGAATTGAGTAGAAGAAATAAATGGGAAAAGATATTGTGTACAAAGAAACTTGCTAAGAAAGAAATTGAAAGGAACGTTAAAAGAACGAGAGCCTAAGGGAAAAAAACTTCAAATTAGGAACTGCTTTGCAGTAAGTGGATCTTTTGTTGACATCAAGCGGACGCCCGAAGGAACACTTCAAGAGAACATTAGTAGATTGGTTTCCTTTGTTTAGCAAAAAAAAAATATTTCAATGAATCTTAACAAAAAACAAAAAAAAAACACTTTAAGTTTAATTTTTACTAAACCGCACTAGGTAAACAAAATGAAATTACTTCTTAAAAACATTGGATTTTTCAGAAACATTGTCGAATAGTTGACTAGATTGTGATTTCAAAAAACTATTTCTAGTAATAAAATGTGAACTATTTTGAACGGGTAATATATTCACTATTGTTTAAGTTGGGATTAAAACTAATTAAATTTTGTCTTCATTTCAGTTTTCTTAAATATATTTTTGTGTTTTATTTTAATAGTTATTAATTTTTAAAGGGTTATTATTTTTAATTTCCTTATTAATACATTGTTGATTATTATAATATCTCTTAATAATATACCTTAACCTAATTTAGTCATAACAAGTAATATAAGCAAAAATTGTTTATACTAGATTCCTTTTCAAGTCAACAAAGAGAAATTTTATTTTAGTCACTATTTATTGAATAATTAAAATTAATATAAACTTATATTTTAACATTCAAAAACACTAAATACCCAACTTTCTTCTAAAATGAGGACTGTAATTTAAATATTCCTTAACATTATAAAATAAAAACGACGTATAATTCTACAATTTTCATATTACGTCCTTTTATTTTACATAAAAATTCAGAGCACAGGAAAAGATAATGAAATAACCAATTATTTACAGGCAAACTTGTATGTAATAAAATATTGATATGTTTTTCAAACTAACAAACCCCTCGTGGACACACACCTTGACGCGGTGAGGAGGCTTAAACTTGGAATTCCATTAGCTTAAGAAAACCCAAGTGAACTAAGAGGTGTCCACAGAAGCTGCATAAGACCACTGCAGCCACCTAATACATACACAAATATGGCAGAATGAATCAGAGAGTAATACATTCCGGAGTAATAGTTCCCCAATCGGATCTCCAGGTGGGGACTGCTTTCTATTATAATAAGCAAAGAAATAATCATCCTGATCGTCTTAAAGTGGGTATCTGGAATATCAAGGACGAGCGCATTAAATGTGTAAGAGAATTATATGGAATAGATAGAAATATTATTATGAGAAATCGAGAAGTGAGAAAAAACAAAAGAATCGAATTATGATGTCATAGCAGAAAGCAGGCAGTAGAAATGCATATCCAAATGAAGAAAAGGTCAAAAGATGAGAAGATGAAACAACATACGAGTATATCATTGGGTACAAACTTTAATGAACGTGAGAGAAAAACCAAACACTTGCATAATTCACAGATTAAATATCAATCTCAGAAATTTTTCCAGCTCCCTGATGAATATTATAGAAGAGTTGAAACAAGAATTGGATTTGAGTAATGCTAAGGTTATATGTGTTCAAGATGCATGGTTTCCTGTGGATGAAAAGCGGCACCCTCGTTTCAAGAATTTTAATACTCGTATTTTTAACAATTCACGAGCAAATGGCAGAGGGGGTGGTGTTATAACTTTGATACATAAATCTATAGTTGTTAGAAGTCATCAATCTATCACCACCACAAACATGGAAGCACTTACCTGTGACATAACTATTAACCAAGATATTAATATAAGAGTAGTCAACGTATATATTCCTAATCAATTAGTGACTGATGAGGAACTTCAAAAATTACTGAATTCAGATAAATGTCTCCTTATCATGGGTGATTTTAATGCTAGACATGGCTTTTGGAATAAAGGAAATGACAACAGAAATGGCCCCATAGTTTACGAATGGATTGTGAACTCCAAGTTGGTACTTATAAACAAAAACAATGAACCACCATACGAGTCACCCAGTACAGGATCATTGAGTACAATACCCTGTCCTCTCCGGATCTGTTAGACATAATCAGTAATTGGTATGTGGGTAAAGATCCAATTAGTGCCCATTTCCCAATATATTTTAATATCGACAGTAAAGAAGGAAATGTTAATGCACATAGAATTATTACTACGCACCATAAAATAAAAGATGCAAATTGGCCCCTTTTCAAACATCTTACTAATAACACAGTAAACTGCACAGAAGGTAATACAGAAAACATTGAACAGAAACTAATGATTTCTGCCTCGAAAAGTATCCCTAGCGTTAAGGTAAATAAAAATAAACAAAAGCCTAGTAACATTTGGTGGAATGAGAGAATATCCCTCCTTAGATTAGAAAGATAAAAAGTCAGAAAAATGTGGAAGAAATTTAGAACACCCGAAAATAGAAGCAAATACAACCAGGCATCGGCTAAATGTAAGAGAGCAATAAAAGAGGCTAAAAGGACCTCTTGGCATGACTTCATAGGTAGCATCATCTCAAACACACCTTGCTCAGCTGTATGGAAAATATTAAAAGCAATGCAGAGAAAACCTGATAATAAAATCTATCAGATCACAAATCCGGATGGGATCATAACTACTAATGAAAACGACATCGCTAATGCATTCAACAAATTATGTCAAAAAGTCAGGTATTGAGGAAAATTGGCCGACTCATCTGAAGAATGAGAAAAATAGATTTCTTACAACTTTGAATGAAGCAATTTCCCAAATAGATATCTGTGATAAACCATTCACAGAAACTGAAATGAAGGCTGCAGTAGCACAATTGAAGTCATCTACTCCAGAAGAAGATAACATTCTTAATTTAATGTTACAGCATTGTTCTGATTCATTTATGGAAGAAATAAGATGCAATTTTACACAAATCTGGGAGACAGGGAATATACCACAAAAATGGAAACAGGCTATAATTATTCCACTTGTAAAACCAGGAAAATCTCCTGAACTTGCTTCTTCTTACAGGCCTATAGCCTTGACATCATGTCTCGGTAAACTTTTGGAGAGACTGGTTAATAACCGCTTAACTTGGAGGCTTGAAAATTATAATCTGCTGAGTTCATGTCTTTTCGGGTTCAGACCTAAACGAAGCACCTGTGATGCTTTACTAAACTTTACAGAAAGTATAAATACCAGATTCTCAAACAAAATGTTTACATTAGCGGTGTTCATCGATTTCGAAGCAGCCTCTGATAAGGTCTCACGCATATCTATTATTTCGCAATGTATGGAAATCTGTTTAAAGGGAGGATATTGAAATACATTGTAGACTTCCTTAAAGATAGAAAAATTAAAACTAACCTACTCTGAAGAAGAATGTACTCTAAACGAATACCATAGGGGTCAGTCATTAGTCCTACTCTTTTTAACATAATGATGCAAGATTTAGGGAGTTTAGACCTTACAGGCATCGAAATGGCTATTTTTGCAGATGATGTCACTATCTGGGCCACTGATAAGGACCCACTGCTTCTACTCACCAACTACAAAAGGCACTCAACAAAATCTCTGAGTGGTCTGAAAAATGGGGACTAGCCATTTCACTATGAAAAACTGAAGTATGCTTAATCTCCAGGCGATAGTTGCACAAAAACTATAAACCAGTTATAAACTTAAATGGAAACGTACTGCGGCATAGCTCAAATCCTGTACTTCTGGGTATTAAACTGGATCCAAAACTACTGTGGAAAGAACATGTCCATTTCATAGCGGACAAATGTGCAAATAGAATAAAAGCGTTGAAAGTTATAGCCAGCAGGACATGGGGAGCAGATACATATATATTAAGGCAATTTTATTTGTACTTTGTAAGATTAAAAATCATGTATTGCTGTGAAGTTTCGGGGGGAACGGCTGAAACTCATATTCGAAAATGACAAATATTACAGAACTCATCTCTGAGGATTTGTTTGGGTTGTCCAAAAACCACAAGTATACAGTCTATGGAAGTTGAACTGTCAGTCATGCCCTTTGACTTATATAAAAAAAACAGAATGTGAAAGCAATTTCGCTTAACACTCTTTCTAACATTGCATTGGTAACTAACATCCGACAGTCACTGTTCTACTATCATAACAAACCCTGCGCATCATTAAACACAATGGTGTCAGAAAATATTCCAGTTGTTTTGGAACAACAACCCTGGCTTCGAATCCCAATAAAAACCAATCTTGAAATTCCTGGTTCACTCACAAAAGAAGGTTCACCTCACCTACTAAAATCTGTCACTATGGAATTGATAAACACCACATATAACAATTTTGTAAAAATCTACACAGATGGTTCCGTTGATAAAGAGAACCATAGGGGAGGTGCAGCTTTTTATTGTCCCGAATTAAACTAGGATTACTATGTTCCCTGCGATTCCTCTTCAAGCATGAATGCTGAATCAAGTACGGCCCTTCAAGTACAGCACAACACAGACTACCATTTTCGAGCATCTGAAATAAATAAACTGTTAAAAAGCTTATAACAGAAAAATATTATATTTCAATGGATCCCCAGTCATTGT
The DNA here is from genome assembly GCA_036971475.1 of Prosapia bicincta. Lineage (NCBI taxonomy): Eukaryota > Metazoa > Arthropoda > Insecta > Hemiptera > Cercopidae > Prosapia > Prosapia bicincta. The sequence goes on from JBAIZL010000002.1 coordinate 245,082,085, forward strand.
GGTGTTCTTGGGAATGAGGAGGCTGACAGATCTGCCAAGGAGTCTTGCAACTTGTTTCCATGTCCTGAAAGTTGTTACTCCTTAACTAATTGCAAAGAGGCAGTTGATAAAGAATCTCACATCTGTTGGAGAAAGAAATGGAGAGAATGCAATACTGGGCGCGAATATTATTCATTACAAAAACAACCGAATGATCCAAAGATCTTCAAGTCGTTATCACGTTCAGTGGCATCTTTTGCGGCACGAGCTCTTATGAGACACATTGTCACCAATAAATATTTGAAAAGGTTCCATATTACTAACGACTCTACTTGTGGAGTGTGCAAGCAAGAAGAGGAAACATTAGAACACATACTTTTGAAATGTCCTGTAACAGCAGCAACTAGGAGTCCCTTGATAAAGCATCTAGGACGGGACATTAACCTGGACAGAATCTTGAAAGAAAATTGTTTCTGGCCATTGGCTAACAAAAATTCAGAATGAATGTAGAATTAACTTTACATTCTACACCTTGAGGTTTTCGCCTTGTTTAGAATCTGGCTCTATTCACTAAACGCAATTGTAACTCACAATATTACAACACAATCTCTAAGGAATTCATCTCGAAGTGGAAGAGATTTAGAGATATGAAGAGAGTTATGTAATGTAAACAATGTAGGAAAACCTAAAGATATTTCCCAAAAGCTCTGTAGTACTGATGAATTTCGCAAATGGGAAATGTAACATATAAGTTTGGAGAAAGAGGAGATATTTTATTATTATTAATTTTTCAACTTGTAAATATTCATACATGTGTGTGTGTGTGTGTCTTTGTGTGTGTGAGTGTACGTATAGTAGAGAGAGAGAGAGAGAAAGAGAGAGAGAGGGGGGGGAGGTAGAGAGAGAGAGAAATTACTTCAATTTAATAATAATGACCTAATAACTATTATTTTATCGCCACAATCTATTACAGATACTAAAGTTACAGATACTAAATTGAATACCCAAACTTTTTTAATTTTTTGTTTTAAAATTAATTTCAATATATCTAGATCTTTACTAAATATATATATATATTTAGTATTCACAACTATTTAATTAAAATTATGTTGTGTAACGTTTTTAACACACGAATAAAGTGCATTTATGGTATTTATATCATATGTGTTATAGAGAGTTTTATCAAAAAAGTACTTAAAGCAAGATGTAAAAATTAAATTTAAAAAAATAATGCGTGCAGAGAAGATTGCTTATAAATAAATCTGAAAAAACGTTAAAACAAAACAATATTTTCAGCAAAAATAACTTCAGATGTGAGAAAGTGTTTAAGTAGGGCTATGTGGAGCTAAGGTTTAGATCATGCGGACGCCAGAAAGGGACAGTCTAAAGAAAATTGAGGCTTTCCCTAAATTGACAAAAATTAAATGTACTTCAATCCATCTTAACAAAATCAACATTTTTAATTAAATTTCTTGTAAAGGAATGCCTCTTTAAAATCTCAGTATATTTTCATGATCGTTGTAAATGGGCTGAAAGAAGGTTGTTTTAAAGTGTGATAGAATTCAAAACCCCGTTTACTATTTAATCTTACTTAAAACCAAACGGATTGATTATTATGTAACTTTTTTTTTAATTCAGATAAAAACAAATAAGACTCAACACTACTGTATTTTTCTCTTCGTCATATTAATTTTTAGATTTCTGTTTTGCTCTTTGCACATTTAATCCTCACCTTAATAATATTCCTTCACAGTATTTTGTCAATTGAGACTTTTTGCCCAATATTTTTTGAACTATTTGATACATTTACTATAAAGTAATGATATTAAAAAAAAAAAAACATTTAAAGTTAATTCCTACTTAGGTCAACAAAGGAAAATTTTATTTTAGTCTCTTTATAATAAATAAGCACAATTAATATAAATACAAAGCTACATATGACAGAATCACAATATTAGCTGAGAAAATAGAATGCGAAATCAATTGTTAAACTCATTTTAATTTAAATAATGAAATAATATTCGAAAACATTGTATTAACATTAATTGTCATCCATTACTAGTTTTAAAAAATGTAATTGAACCTGAGTGGATGATTAAATGTACTTTATTACCGATTGAAAATTTTAACAAGATATATATATATATATATATATATATATATAATTAATAAATAAAAATATTTCAAATACAAAAATAGTTTTAATTTATATATTATTCAAAGCTTTACGCCAATAAAATAAGTACTTGCATGCGAAAATTAAAACTATTCTTGTATTTGATATATTTTCAATCAATAACTATAACACGAGTAAATCTATCACCATATTTAATATATATATATATATATATATATATATATATATATATATATATATATATACAATGATAATTAAAAGACCTATTCCGGATAATTATGAATGCAACAGAAAGACTTTTGTAACCTAAATTCTGCGCCTTTATCATTTTAATTCCACTCAAGTAATTACAAGGTTTGAATGGTTCACTCTAATTACACAGAAAGCCTGTATTTGGATTACCTTTTGCTTTGCGTAGGTGATAGCGTCTACCTTTGGTTAGCAGAGTTTCCAATAACATACACCGAGCTCCTAATCGGGACGAATGGTGACTATATCGTGTCTAAAATGATGTTATGTGTAACTTTATTTAAATAATGAAAATCATAACTTGTGTGTGTGAGTGTGTGTGTGTGTGTGTGTGTGTGTGTGTGTGTGTGTGTGTGTGTGTGTGTGTGTGTGTGTGTGTGTGTGTGTGTGTGTGTGCGTGCGTGCGTGTGTGTGTGTATGTGTGTGTGTGTGTGTGTGTGTGTGTGTGTGTGTGTGTGTGTGTGTGTGTGTGTGTGTGTGTGTGTGTGTGTGTGTGTGTGTGTGTGTGTGTGTGTGTGTGTGTGTGTGTATGTGTGTGTGTGTGTGTGTGTGTGCCGTAAAGTAAAGCTATTTTTAAAGGGGAAGATTTTTTATTGATTTCAAGGTGAAACCAACCAGGAGAAATAGAAGAAAGGTCGAAATCCACTTAGAACGGTCACTGAAATTGGACAAATATGCAGAAAGAAATATTATAAAGAAAATAAAAAATAAAGATATCGGTTAAAACTAGATTGTAAAAAGTTATAACCAAATATAAATTTTGTACTAAAAATGCCTAAGCGTTATAAAATCATGAAGTTCTGAAGTCAACATGAGGTGACTTCGAGGGTAAGGTGACAGTCCATATTTCATCATCTTTTACAAATGCGTTGGTTGGACGAGAAGACAACAAGTAAGAGGAAAATGTGTAGAGGGATTAAGACGCCCCGGGACAAATAGTTAGGGTGGTTTGAACTAGCTTCAAGTGTAATCGAGGTGTAGAGTCGCTCCGCTTTTAATGTATTAAAAGTGTTAAAATTTCAACATGATGTGTTAAGTGCATGCTGGTGGTGGGTGCAATATGTAACTAAAGCCTTTTTACTGATTTCGGTCTCTAAAATTGGCAAAACTCCAACAAAAAATGTGTTACATTTCAATAGGTTAAGAGTGGAAGTTTTCAAAACTAAAAAGCCAGATTATAAACAGTAAAATATACTTCAGAACAGTTAATAACGTTTAAATTTGCCACATACATTTTAAATGTTTAAAAAGTGAAAACCGTAAAAAAGTAGAGCAATCAAGTTTTTAAGAAAATGTTTTAAAATCGCAAATAAAGATAGTGAAATTCAACAACTAAAACAAAAATAAGAACTACAAATTTGTAAAACTTAAATTCACTGTGAAGCGTGATAATGAAGGAACTGAAATAAGTGAAATCTGGTTAGGATTTGAGGGACCAGGAAACGGCTCGATAAAAAAAGGTTCGCTTTTTCTCATTCAAATACATAAATTCTTAAATTTAATTATTTCTTGGGGAAATGAATAATCAAGTAATTCTTTTTAATATAAAATATAATATTGAAACTGTTTTTAAGAAATGGCTTTACCAAAATTACAGGAGAAGTAACATTTGAAAGGCTGTTCTGGAGCTGATGTCATTAAGGCTAAAATGCCGCACGAGCGATTAGTGATGTAAACAAACGTTTTCGGGAATTCAATTATATTTGAAGTAAATCCTTTTTGTTTTGTTTTTTTTTAATATAAAAGACTATTAATAACTATACATAAAATAAATAAAAAGTCTAAATATGTGTAACCTAGGACAGATTTAAAGTTAATGGATTAGAAGGGTTGTTACAAAAGTGTTCTGTATCCAAATTAACATAGCCAATACATAAATAATGGAGTTACTTTTAAACAAATAAAGGGGTCAAAATTTAATTAAATAATTTAATAATCTGTCTAAGGGTTTTACATTTTACATTAGTTATGATTAAAGGAACTTTTAAGTTGGTTAAAATATTAAAATAAAGAAATTAAGCATAAGGTAATTTAGGATAAGAAAAAGTATAGAAAAATAACTCAGTACAAAGTGCTGCAAGTGGATCTGGTTGGTAGTTAACAAATTACCATGTTTATACATACATGTCAAAAGATGTAATATTATGTGTTGAAATAATTTTCAGATATAGAGATGGTAAATAAGTGTCTAAAACAAGCAATAATCAAAGAAACAATATTTTCAATATTATTTGTTAAATGTAATAGGTATGATTCCTATGGGTGTGTGGGAGAGGCTTTTTTCTCATCGGGATATGGGCATTTTTTCCAGATTTGAAAGAAGTTAAAGTTTAAAATCCACCTAGAGAGACCATCAACATTCGAGGGGACGCAAAATGTAAAAAGAAGGACAACGTGAAGAGACGAAAAATAGATGTGAATCTTCCCTAAGGAGTTGAAGAAATATTAAAAAAATTAGTAAATATTTCGACAACCGACGGACAAAGCGTGAGAAGATCAAGCAAGAAGGAAGTAGACCAGACAGAGCTCCCGGTCACACGAGAGGTTGGAAACTTGTAATTTGTCAAAAGCAGCCGAGAAGGTTTGGACAAAGCCTGAGAACGTCGAAAAATTCAGTGTAGCTTGAGACCACGAAGGGATCGGTCGTGTGCGAGTGCGCTCCGTTTGGCAGAACGCCGACCGCGTTTTGAACTGTGAAGTAAATGGTAAAAATGTAGGGCTAAGAGGGAGATAGACCGTTGAAATGTAGTACCGAGTGTTTTAAATCCCTGTTGGGGAGGAAACTCTCCAAAAGTGGTGTGCATGGTGAAACAGCAATGTCATAACGTAATCAAGGAAATTGTGGCAGAAAATTAGGTCGAATAAAAGTTTTGAGTCAGTGCTAATACAACGAAATAAACAGTGCCTAAAATTAAAATGGTTAAACAATTTAGGGTAAAAGGGAACAAGCTTCACCTATAAAATTTAAATTGGAGCAGTGAAATGAAACAAAAACAAGTAGATCAAAACCGGGATTAAAATTAGGTTCGATAATTATAAAGACAGTGTTTAAGACGGGTTAAAAGGCTAAACTCAGGACTTTAAATTAAAAAACAGATATATGAATAAAAATGTATAATTTTGCGTAAAAGAAAAGCGTATTGTTTGTTTCGGATATCACGCCAACTTGGGATCAATGGAGGGCAGGCGACGCGAGTTTTGGGCGAGTCCTACATCCAAGATAGCCAGCCACGAAAAGAGAGAGTTGACATCACGCCAACGATGGACCGGAGAGAAAGTGATGCAGGAAAGGTCAGATTTTAGCTTTTATCTCTCTCTATCTAAATCAAATTAAATCGAACAATTTTATTTTGAATTTTTGGGGAACTTTTTGAAAGATTTAAATTTAAATCAATTTCCACCTGTTGTCTGACATGTTCCAAAGCAGGGCATGCTTGGAGATGGCCTGCATCAAAAAGACTGAAGGAGCACAGAGGACACTCGGGGCTGTCCAGGATACCTATACGGTGGAGGTGAGCAGGCAGGAGGTCATGTCCGGTGAGGGTGCGGAACGCTGGAACAGCTATGAAGCAGTCAGGATAGTAGTCCGGTCCAGATGTTGATAGTATCTCCCATGTTTTTCCGGTGGCAGCCTCTTAGTACACAGATTTCATTTTGTGTTTTACTGACAAATTAATGAGAGCATTGGCAGCTGACAGTGGCATTTTCAGTTTCGGTTGTAACAGTGTAGTTCTCTTTTTGGCTAGGAAATCGGCCCTTTCGTTCCCAGCCACATCCACATGTCCAGGGACCCATTGCAGTTTCTAATGTGAGATTGCTATCCGTAGGTGACTTTTGTGATAAAGCAACTATGGTGGGTTGTGAGTCTATCAGGAAGGCTACATTTTGTTTGTTTTCTAACTGAATAAGTTTGATGCATGCTTCTTTTACTGCTGCGACTTCGCCCTCAAAGTTGCTACTGGGAGTTCCAACAGCGATGGAGCCCTCAAATAGAGAGCAATGGAAACCTGCACCTGTTTTGCCGTTTTGTGGTAGTGATGATCCGTCTGCATATATGATTTGTATACAGTTCTTAGTACGTCTTGACTTGCACCCCACTTGGTTGCCGTCAGTCTCTTCAGAATCCGAGATCTTTTAGAACCTTTGCAGGCAGCGTCTTCAACGTGTTGCTTCCACGATAGTTTTTTGTCTAGTTGTATTCCCAGGTAGGTAGTAAGGGTTTCTTCTTTTAAAAAGATGCCATTGTATTGAAGAGCAGGTCTGGTATTTATTTTAGTGGAGAGGCTGAACAGCTGAAAACGGTTTTGTCATTGCATTTTTTCCGCCCACTGATGAGGTTTAATCAATGAGGTATTGATTGCTTCTTCAAGCCCGGCAAATTTACTGCTAGTAGACCATAGAAGGAGGTGGTCTGCGTAAAGGAGGGCGTTTACGCCTGGCACTGCAGTAACAGTGGCTATGCTATCGTTGATCATGACGTTGAATAATGCACAGCTGAGCACCGCCCCTTGTGGCAGCCCGTCCCTCTGGATTCTGTACCTTGAGGTAGCTCCGTTGAATTGAACCCGGATATGTCTTTGCATTTTGACCAAGGTTGGTAAGGAATTCCGTGTATATTCCGTCTGAGCCAGCAGCTTTTTTGCACTTAAGTGAGGTGGCAGCCACATCTAGTTCGGCAAGAGAGAGCGGGTTTTTAATGAGTTGCTTTTTGACAAATTTTTCAACTGTTATTTGACTAGCCTGGGCGTAGTGTGAACATACTGCATTCGCGATGTCTCTTTTGTCCGTTACTGTTTTTGTGCCGTACGAAAAGGGCTGTGTTTGTCATTGGGTTTGTTTATTGTTGAGAGATGAAACAAATTTATGTGCCTTTGAACCATCCTTCCGAAAGTCCATGTTTTTGACAAACGATTTATAAACGGTTCTCTACTGGTGTTTTATTTCTTTTTGCAACAGAGCTTGTTACTGTCTCAGAGCGATGCAGTCGATGAGTTGTCCGCTTGCGTCAGCATTCCTTCTGGCTGTGTTGCGAGCTCTCTTCAATGAAGCAAGCGTCTTGTTCCAATACGCTTGTAGCCTTTTATTTGACCTCTAGGGATACATTGGTTGGCAAATTTTAAAATGGATAAATTAAACAGTCGGACTGTATCTTCTGGACAGTTCCGTGTTATGAGATCTGAAGTAATGGCTTCGTCAGTTAATGCCTTATACCGCTTCCATGTCCCCTTTTGAAAGTTCCACCTAGGCAGTCTTGAATTGGAGTATGGTGTCTGCTTCACTTTGATGCTTAGAAAAAGTGCCCGGTGTCCACAGCCGGCAGCATCATCCAGAAGTTTAAGATGTGTTGAACTGGTTAAATTCGGGTGAATTATGCAGAGGTCCGGGCGTGAGAGGTAACCAGCGTATGAGAGGAAGGTCGGTGGGGTGTGCAGCACTTCTAGGCTGTTTTCATCTACAAAGTTCTCAAAGATTTGACCCACAGTCGTTGACCTGACGTATCCCCATCTTCTCCAATCTGTCTCTTATCCCATCTGTCTCCAAGAATTGCAGTGTTTGGTAGAATGTCACCAGAACGCCCTCGATATCAAGACGGTTGTTAGGTGGGTTGTATACCCCATATACGCTGTAGTGTTGTTTCTCTTTCCAGACTTCGGTTTTTACTGCTTCAAGAAGGTCCAATTTTTCCATAGTATGCACCACTGAGAAAGACGCTACCAGGCTGTTCTTGATTCCGGTAACTATTCCTGATGCTACTTGACGTGCTCTAGGAAGTATGTATATGGTGTAACCATATACTTGATAAAATTCTTTGGCCCTCGTAGCGAGGCCTGCTTAATATATATATAAAAAAGATCTGCGCCCGATCTAGTGATCGTGTGTTAGAACTCTAAACATTTAGAATTATTCATCCGCCGGCATTCCAAGAAATGACGCAAAGCTCTTCGTCTTTTTGGCCCTGATAAGGACCGTTTATTTTTTTGTCTAGGTTCCTTCGATTTCTCCTCATAATAAAACTGGTGTAGCGCGTTTTAGGCGAACCTATTGTTGATGGTTTAGATTACGCAGGAAGCACCACGAGCAGGCGATCAACGTCACTCCCCGATAAGTTAAGTTAAATATGATTTCACGATGATATTAAAACTTTAATGCCTAGTCTACCATTTAAATAAGAGCCCAAAGTAAACTCTTTTACAATGTGTTAAAATGCTTAATTTTAAACAATGATATATGTATCCTTGGAAACAAGAAATATTTCAGAAGACGGAAAGACAAAAATCTTAACGGTCAATACATTTATAAAAACCTATAAAACACAAATAAAACGGTTATATAATTTAAAATACATATAATAACAATCAAATAATTTTTAAAAACTATAAAATAAAAAATTGAAAAAATGGGCGTCTGGATTTTTCTTCAGAAAGGTAAGCTACACTTCTTTTATATTCTGATTAGTAGTTTTGCTTTACTAATGTTAAATGCATGTGTGAATGTGTGTGTGTGTTTATTTGTGTGTGTTTGTGAGTGTGTGTACGGAATTATGGGAATTTCTGTATATTTAATTGTAAAAGTTTACACATGCTAACATTGTACATGGAAATAGGATGATTACATAATCCCGTTTAGGTACATTATAATGTTCTATGAGATCTATTCCTCTAGTTACTTTGACGACCTAACTCTCAGAGAACGTTTAGGCTTGGAGAAGCCTGCGATATATTTGTGAGCACCACAAATATGAAACCTTCTATGTCGGTAAACCACCTGCAAACTTTGTGATTTAAGCTATACACACATTTTCTTCTCTTCAAGGTATGCTCTATCAAATAGAGTCTCAGACAGTCCATCGAACAGTTCATATGGGAAGTACTATATGGCCTACTATGTCGGTAAACTACCGGCAAAAGCCTTTGTGATCTAAGCTATACACACATTTTCTTCTCTTCCAGGTATGCGCTATAGAGTATCAAATAGAGTATCTGGCAAGCCATCGAATAGGTCATCCGAAAACAACTTTAGACTCGTGAACCTCAAGCACTATGATTTTTAGATGTTGATCATAACACCTAATATCTCCTCCCGCACTTAAGTTTAGTCCAGTAGAGGTGGGACATTGATTACCGGGTCAAGATACTTGATTACCGGATATGTAATCTGTGTGAGCTTAATGCGATATGTATTTATTTAAATGGGCTGGAATATAGAAGGAAATGCAATGAGAGACAGAGTTTCACATTTGTGGTGCTCACACATGTATCCCAGGCTTCACCAAGCCTAAACGCGCTCTGAGAATTAAGTCGTCAAAGTAACTAGAGAAATAAATCACATAGAACTTTATAATGTAACTAAACGGGTTTGTATAAGCATCCTATTTCCATGTACGATGTTGCCATGTGCAAACGTTTACAATTAAATACACAAAAACACAAACATTCCCATAATTCCGTAAGCATACACATCCACACACACCCACACGCGCGCGTGCACATGCACACACACACACACACACACAAACACACACACATACGCATATGCATTTAACATTAGTAAAGCAAAATTACTATTCAGAATATAAAATAAGTGTAGCTTACCTTTCCGAAAAAAGCTCCAGATTCCCATTTTTTTCAATTTTTTATTTTATATTTTTTCAAATTATTTGGTTGTTAATATAGCCCTTAAATCAAATTTTGTAAATGAAATTTTAAAACACACTTCTACCTAGACATTATAGGCCTATATAATGCCTAAGCCAAATATGTAAAATTGTACGAAATCATTCTCATTTGAGACTTTGACAAAACTTCTAGGCAAAGTATAGAATAAACAAAATAATAAATAGGTTATGACTCACAGTTATAAAAACTTTTTAATCAGACGCGTTTTAAGGACAATATTTCATCATCTTCAGTTATTCTACGCAATTGAAACTTAATTGAAAAAACTGAACATAACCTATAATATTTTATCAAAAGTAAGAACCGGATCTGGGCATTGGCAAATTTACAACCACGGCTACTAATATATTTACATCAAACAATATATAATAACTACAAATACAGTAATAACTACATGTATTTAGTTTTGATTTTAAATCTATAATATTAATAAATTTAATATTAACAAAATTATTAAAATAGTTTAAAAACATAATATTTAACATTAAATTAATTTACAATAATATTGAATTTGTCCTAATTCATTAATAATAATTTCATTTTTATTTCTATTTATAAATAATGTTTCCCATGCATCTAATTCATTACAAATTATCACATATTTTAAAAGGACAACACTTTTACTTTTAAACATGTGTTTCTCGTCTAAAAACTTAAGAGACATATTTTATATTTAACAAAATAAATAATTACAATGACCACCTCCGTATTAAAAAAATACAAAATACTTGGACATGATTCCAGATTATAGCGGTGAGCCTGCTATACTCAGTAGATTTATTACATTTTGTGTTAAAATAGTGAATAAATTCTTTGTAGTTACAAATCCGGACCATTTCCAAAATGAATTCCTCTTTTTTATCCATTCTTTCAAAATTAAAAGGACAGGCGTTAGAAATTGTAATAAGCTGAAATACTTAAGCCTAATACAGATGCTAAATCTGTGACTAATAATCAACTATTTCAGTATTATTGTGAACAAATCCCACAAAATAACCCTAATCAATTTAAACAACTACCTCGAACAACGCTAATCGATTTGCAAGACAGAACTATGTACAAAACCACACCACACCTATCAATCAACAATCAAAATTATCAACCTAGACCAAATTATCAACCCACGCCAATGAGCATATCAACTTGTCAAACCGGAAGCCCGATCGCAGAAAATAAATTGTATCACATAACGGGAAAGGATGTTGATAAAGAAAACGAGTTATTCGATGTATCGGATAGAAGAACAAATGTCAAATAAATCAATGACTGAACAGACGGGAAATAATTGTAACTTCGAGGAATATTGCGAAGAAACCCAAGACGAATACGATGCTTTTAATAACTTCGAAGAAGACAATAGATGCCGATTTTCGAAGGAAAATGAACACGCACATAATTTGTTTAGGACTTACAACATTAAAAAGAAATTTTCCATAATGCAAATAGAAAATGACTCAAATGATTTACCTTATGTTTACGACCTAAGAACTAACCTACGAAGTTTGATTGACACAGCAAGCACTAGATCATTTATTAACAAATCGATTGGATTAAATATTTTCAAAAATGCACTAAAGTGAGGATCATTCGAAGTAAGTATAGCCCAAGGAGTGTCAAAAGAAAATTTTAGCTGCAAATTACTAATTTTAGGAAAGCAAATCGCAAAATGTTATTTATTCTATTTTCATAAAGACTTTGACTTCTTACTTGGATTTGATAATATAAGAGAATCGAAAATTAATTTGAATTTTGTAAACGATCAATTATATTTTGTGACAAGAAGGTTTTTGTAACACAAGAAGGTTTATTCTGTGACACATTATTTTACTACAGAAGAACTAAGCGAAAAATAATATTAATAATACAAGTGCTGTTGAAAACCAAACTACATGTTGTTTAATTAAATCTCGTAGTAAACAAACAATGAAGGTAATAATTCTCAATTGGAGCAATGAAGAACGTATATTACCCTATAAAATAAAAGACGGAATAGAAATACCGCAATGTATAGCAAAAAACCAAAGTGTAGTAAGTTATTGAGCAGTGGTCAATAATACGACTGATAAAACGTTTGGAGATCAAACCAATTATCATAGAACCGCTAAGTGATTTTAAAATTTATAATTTAAACAGTTATCAAGTAAGTGCTACAAATATTAACATGTTAAATCAGAGATATTGGACTTTACAACGTTAGAACAGACCATATGGATGACGAAGAGAAATGGGAAATATTAAAATTAATTTCTGAATATTCTGATTTATTCCAGCAAGAAAATAATTGTTTGACATCAACTAATCAAGTTAAACACGTAATTAGGACAACTGACGAAACCCCTGTTTATACCAAAAAAATGTAGATACAGTACCCAGAAATTTATCGAAAGGAAGCAGATAAACATACTCAAGAAACGTTCGCCCAAATAATTATTCAACCCTCTTTCTCACCTTACAATTCACTGTATGGATCGTTCCAAAAAAAGCAGATGCTTTAGTTATTGATTAGTTATTGACTTTAGAGGATTAAATGCGAAAACTATCGAAGATAAATTTCCGCTTCCAAACATATCCGACATATTGGACAAATTAGGAAGATCCCAATATTTTAGTACACTTGATGTTGCTTCAGGAATTCACCAGGTGAAGATAAATCCGGACAGTATAGATAAGACAGCCTTTTTAACATAAACTGGCCACTACGAGTTTCTAAGAATGCCGTTTGGACTGAAGAACAGCCAACGTACATTTCAAAGCATAATCAACAACCTATTTCACAAAATACAGAGCGAAACGTGTTTAGTTTATCTTGATGAAATCATCATATTTTTAACCAGTTTGCCACAGCAAGTGTTAATATTAAAAAAAGTTTTTGACAGACTAAGAAAAGCTAAATTTAAACTACAGTTGGACAAAACGGAATCTTTGAGAAAAGAAGTTGCTTATTTAGGACACATAGTTACGCCAAACGGAGTAAAACGCAATCCTGAAAAAATAGGACTAATCAAGAACTATCCAATACAAGTGTTTATTAAACAAGTTAAAGAATTTTTAGAATTACTTGGCTGTTACCGAAAATGTATAAAAGATTTTGCAAAATTAACCAAACCCTTCACTAACTGCCTCAAGAAAGATTTAAAAATAAATATTGACGATCCCAATTATATAAATTGTTTTAAGACATGTAAAAACAACTTATCTAATGAACAATTGTTGCAATACACTGATTTCGAAAGAAAATTTATTTTTACTACAGATGCGAGGAATTTTGCAGTTGGAGCTATTCTGAGCCAAATAAAAAATAGACCGACCTTCCCATATCCTATGCTAGTAGAGCGCTAAATAACAGCGAAATAAACTATTCTGCAATCGAAAAGGAACTACTTGCGATTGAACGGGCGACAAAGCATGTTAGACCATATTTATTTGGTAGGAAATTTACTATTTATTCTGACCCCATACCTCTTCAATGGCTATTCTCAGTTAGGTATCTTCTAATTGTTAAGATAGAGACTTGAATTATAAGAATTTGATTATAAAATTAAATACAGGAAAGTGAAACTAAATCAGAACATGGGTGCCCTATCAAGAATCCATTAGAATGTTACACAGAAAATTCAAAAACCTAATCAACCCAATATAAATGAGGCCTTCCATCGAATGATAGTCGAATCTTTTGAATTATACTGCCCAGAGCTGGAAGGAGACAATCAAATATGTTTGCAAATTTTGATGCAGAAAAATGTGTGAACGCCTGCAACTAAGAAAATAATGGCTAAGGCAATCAAACTGTACACTCCAATTTCGACGGAAACACTCAAATAGAAATATCAATTTCCGACAAGCCTGTAAACTTTGGCAAAAAATCAAATAATTTTATATCTTGTAAAATTCAACCAAAACAAGTGAAAATAAAAAAATTATGTGGAATTTCGAAAATGTGTATGTTAAATATTTTGCCATATAACGGCAACATTGATTTCCGGAGGACCTTAAATAATTAAATAAATGAAATTGACGTTTTGTACATACCTCACTGGGCGAAGTACCACCACTTTTCGGACAGTTATTCGGGTGCACCCTTTCCCGCACTTATCAATTACCTGTTGAACTTAAAGAAATCACTTATATATAAAATGTCACTATTAATGTTAAGAGTACCTTCTCCACACGACAGGAGAAACAAAGAGAGAGAAATGGTCTAAAACGAGCCTCGTTTAGAACACACAAAACTTCGTCACGTCGAGAGTGACGGGAGAGATGTCGTTTAACCGACGATTGGAATGGAACTGGGGCGTACCGAACCTTGTAAGAGACAAAGGTTGGCCGATAAGGAGTCCCTCTCTGAAGCATTTACACTGTCTTTTTAAGTTATCTTTAATTTAAAGAAAAGTACGTAACATACCGGGGGCCTTGAATCCTCCTAGGATTCAAAGAAGAATACAATATAAGCTACCCCAGCATGAGAGAAAAAAAACAATAATTTTCAATAAACAAACTGAAAGTTCTTCACAAAAAACAAATGTACACTAAATAAAATAAAAATTCCTTTTCTAGAAACATGAGTAAATTAATAAGCTTATTCTGCACTAATGGGCAGGGGGAAAACCTTATGAGAAGGTCGAGTTATAAGTCCTTGCTGTGTCTTGAGCTGAACAACTCGCACCACACCGTCTGTGCCAGGGAACACTTGTGTCACTCTTGCCAATGGCCAAGAGAGAGGCGGAGTAGGTTGATGCACTAGCACTAGGTCGCCCACACGAAGGTTGTCTGTCGTTTCCGTCCATTTGGTCCGCTGCTGTAGAGTGTGAAGATATTCCAGCTGCCACCTTTTCCACACGCGTTGGTGAAAAGCATGGACGAGGTGCCAATGCTTAAGTCGATTAGTAGGGACTTCAGCCAGATTTCTTTCGGGTACGGCGACGAGTGGAGCTCCAATTAAAAAGTGTCCTGGGGTCAGAGCAGTGAGATCGGAAGGATCGTTAGACAAAGGTGTGAGTGGTCGAGAGTTGAGGATTGACTCGACTTGAGTTGTCAGAGTCATGAATTCGGAGAGAGTTAGAACGTGTTCACCTATGACGCGACGCAAGTGATGTTTAGCGCTTTTAATTGCGCTTTCCCATAGCCCTCCTTGATGAGGTGCAGCAGGAGGATTGAAGTGAAAATTAACTCCACGTTGAAATGAAAATTCACAAACGAGATCTTGTCCTGAGGTCCTGAGTAGAGATCGCAGAGCATTGTCAGCTCCCACAAAGTTTGTTCCGCAGTCGGAATAGATGTGTTGACAAAGACCTCGTCTAGACACAAATCGAGTCAATGCTGCGATGAACGCGTCCGTCGAGAGATCAGTGACCACCTCAATGTGAACAGCTTTGGTGACAAGGCAAACAAAGACACAGATGTATGCCTTGATGGTTCGAATAGAGCGTAGATTATGTACTTTCAGAGTGAAAGGACCACCATAATCAATGCCTGTGTTGAGAAATGGGCGAGTAGGGGTCAGTCGAGGTTGAGGTAAGTTTCCCATAAGAGGATTTTTATTTTTAGGTCGGTGCTTAAAGCACACAGTACACTTGAAGACGCGTGCACGGATTACATTCCGAGCACACAATATCCACACCTCTTGTGCGAGAAGTGATTGAGTGAGTTGAACTCCAGAATGAAGGTACTTCCGATGATATAGGTCAATCAAGGAGTCAACCACAGGGTGTTTCTTAGGCAAAATCACCGGATGTTGTGTCTCATAACGAATCTGTGCTGCTTCGAGTCGTCCACCAACTCGCAGGACGCCATCGCTATCGAGAAATGGTGTTAATCGTCGAAGCCTAGAAGATACCCTGTTAGGAGGGGTGTGTCCTAATGCCTTTAAATCTTCGATGAAGGAGGATGCCTGAAGTAATTTGAATATTCGGATTCTGGCTGAGTTCAACTCCCCCGTAGTGAGAGGTCCAACAGTTCTTCCCAAGTGACGAGAGTTGTGTATGAAACGCAACAAGTACGCCATTACACGCTGCAGTCGACTAAAGCTAGAATATTTCCGCAGCAAGTCCCATTCTGAGTGAACAGTGGAGAGAAGAGATATAGGTGAAATAGGTTTATATTCCCCTGTGTCAATGAGTTTTGCAGGCTCAAAATGAGATATAGGCCAGTTATCATGCGACTGTTGTAACCAAGAGGGTCCGTACCACCATAATTCATGTTGAGGTAGGTCTGAAGGAAGTAATCCACGTGACGCGCAGTCAGCGGGATTGTGTTCACTCGGTACGTGCCTCCAATAATGAGAAGGCAATAATTCTTGAATCTGCGCTACCCGATTGGCGACAAAGGTTTTAAGTCGATAAGGAGGTGTTTGTATCCATGTCAATGTTACTGACGAATCGCACCATAGAAAAACTGAGGAAAATTCCATTTTTTTGTTATAAAGAGATATAATATATGCCACTAATTGAGCGAGTAAATGAGCAGCACTTAGCTCCAAGCGAGGTACAGTGAGTTTTTTCAGTGGGGCTACCCGAGTCTTCGATAATAGCTGCCGAATTACCACCGAGTTGTCACTAATCTGACATCTTAAGTAAATGACAGCAGCGTATCCACTCTCAGAAGCATCTGAGAAACCGTGTAACTCAATGTTAGACGAGTGACTCAAGCGTAAAGCCCGCGGAATTACAATATTTTTTAAACAATTAGAAGTCTTTGCAAATGTTTGCCACTGAGTTAGAAGTTCAGGTGGTAGGGATTGGTCCCAGTCTAACCCTTTTGTCCAGAGGAGCTGCATAAAACATTTCGCCCACATGACAACAGGCGAAAGGAAACCACAAGGGTCATAAATTTGAGCGATAACGCCGAGCACTTGGCGTTTAGTTTTAGAGTTTAGAGGAAAATTCAAATGATAAGTAAAAGCGTCCGAAGAGGATGACCAATGAAGTCCGAGAATATTATAATGAGGTTGTGCGGTATCCTGAAGAAACGTGGGTGTCTCTAGGTGTTCGTCTGGAAGATCCTGTAATAGTTGATAAGCGTTAGTAGTCCATTTCCGCAATTCGAAGCCACCTCGAAGTAAAAGAGAAATGAGCTGAGTTTTCAAATGAGAGGCCTCATCAATGGAATCACCACCCGCAATAATGTCGTCGACAAACGTTTGTGTGCGGAGTACTTCGGCAGCCTGAGGGAATGAAGCACCTTCATCGGAGGCGAGCTGATGAAGAGTTCTTATCGCCAGGTAAGGTGAACAACTAAGTCCATAGGTTACTGTGGTCAATTGATAAGTGGAAATAGGTTGATCGACATGGTCCCTCCATAGGATCAGCTGATAAGGTTGATCATCAGGGTGGACTTTGATCTGACGATACATCTGACGTATATCGCAAGTAAAAACCACATTATGATAGCGAAATATGAGTAACAGATCACAAATGTTGGTCTGCATTTTCTGTCCTGTCCACAGGGTGTCGTTGAGAGAGAAACCGTTGGATGTTTTTGCACTGGCATCAAAGACTGTTCGAAGGCGAGTAGTGGTGCTGGATTCCTTTAGAACCCCATGATGAGGTAAAAAGTAGTGAGGTGAACTGAGCTGAGTGTTTTGGGCAAGTATCATGTGTCCAGAAGTCAAATAGTCAGACATGAATTCTGCATAAAGTTGCTTGAAGCGAGGCTTAGAGTTGAACTTTTGTTCGAGAGATTTTAATCGTACTTCCGCGTTCCCGCGAGAAGTTCCGAGAAGAGGTTTATCTTCTTTGAAAGGAAGTCGGACACAGTAACGACCTGAACTGTCGCGTGTATGAGTAGCGACATAATGAGCTTCACATGCTTGATCATGTGGTGAGAGTTTTGAGGTGAAGGGCACTTCTTCATGTTGCCAGAATTTTTGTAGAGAATTGTGCAGTTCCAAGTCATTCACCGTGAGTAATGTGGTGGACATACTAGCACTAGATTCGCTTTCACAAGTAGGCAGACATGGAGCTTCTCCCATAACCATGAATCCAAAGTGAGTGCCTATCAGGCACGGCATATTAGAGCCGAGAGAATGTGTAGTTGGAGTCAATATTAAAGGAAAAAGAGCGCCGCCCAGAAGAATATCAATGCGACTTGGCAAATGAAAAGTAGGGTCGGCAAGCGTATAAGATTGTACCTTATTTAGTACTTTAACGTCAATGAGAGTACGAGGTAAATCGACGCAAATTTTGTCGAGAATGAGAAAATTATGTTTGGCAGCTATTACTGTGCCATCGAGAGTGTGCACGCCTAAAGAGGTCATGCCCCTTGAGCGAGTAAGAGTTTGAGAAAGTCCAACAATGTTGTGATTACTTCTCGTTCGAGTTACACACATTAGTTGAGCTACTTGCTCTGAAATAAATGAGGATTGGCTTCCTGAGTCCACCAGAGCCCGGAAAACATGAGTCGTCCCGGTAGGAGAGGAGAGTTTTACTAAGAGTGTGCCCAGGAGCACAGTTGTACTTTGAGAGGCAGGATTAGTCGCCTGAGAAGTCATACTAATAGGTGACTGAACAACTTCTGTTACACCTTGGTCCTGGGAAATAGAGGACTTTAATGGTGTATGCTGAGGCAGGTGATCGTTGTCGAAATGGAGAAGAGTGTGATGTTTCCTTTTACATTGAAAACAAGTCGATTTGGATTTACAAAACTTCACACTGTGAGCGCCCAAACATGAAATACATCTACTATACGACTTCGCGATCTTCAAACGCTCTGTCGGAGATTTGGCCTTAAACTTAAGGCAGGAATAGATTTTATGGTCTGTTCCTTTACACAGAAAACATAAAGGATGCTTTGTTTCAGACGCTGTGTCATTGACAGAGTTACAAGTCACCAGCGAAGTCCCCTTTCGGTTAACCTGAGTCTTATACATCAACTGTTTTCCCTTCGAAGTTTGAGGCGAGTTTGAAGGTAATGAGTTAGGGTTGAGAGTTGAAGAGGAATGTAGTGTCGCGTGTTCAAGTTCACTACATTTTTGTGAGAGGAAGTTGATAATTTCCGCAGGTGTTGCCAGAGTCGACGTGTTATCCCGTGATTGTTCAAGCTTCTTCAGTATAGTAGAATCCAGCTTGCGTAAAATCATCGCTGACAATAAGGGATTGTTACTCGTGATATCAATTTGTAGCCCCTTCAAGGCTTGAGTGTTCTCTGTGTAACTTGTAACAAAGTTACGCATTTGGTTAGAAGTGTAATTGATATTCGGCAAGTCGAGAATTCTATTGAGATGAATTGACATTAAACGTCTTGGAGAATGATATCTCTCCATAAGAAGGTCATACGCGACTTGATAATTAACTTCCGAAATAGGTAAAGAGTTAATTAATTTTAATGGTTCACCTGAGAGTACACTGAGCAAATACTGTAGTTTGGTGACAGCATTGAGAGATGTATTTTTATGTATGGTAGAGTCAAAGAGATTTTTGAAAGAAATCCATTCAAATGGATCACCCGTGAAATGTTTGAGTTCCAATTTTGGAAGTCGCAGTGGGATTTGCGACGAGAGTGAAGAGCTAGCTTCGGTCTTTTGCCTTGCAGCTTGTTTCGCTTCTATTGAAGCAACAGTGTAATTTATGCGAGAAACAAGATCATTAACCACAGCCGAAGTTGAGAAATTGGGAATAAAATCGTTATCTTTTTCCAACGAGAGTTCATTGAATAAGTCCAATGTGTCTAAAAATTCTTGTTTAATGCTAGCGACAGAGGGAGCTCGGATCATTAATTCCTGCATGATCGCTTTATCAGAAATCTTTTGCGTTAGATCATAAATAGATTGGATCTGGGAAAATAGAGCTTCCTTCTTAGCAGTGATTACTCTTAGTGATTTGGCCATTTTGTAGAATTGAATTATATCTACAATAACAATAAGGCTCTTTAAATACACTAACAAAATATGCTATACTAATAGCAAGAGCGATAGAGAAAGCATAAACTAGTTTCTCACAAAGAAATGTAAATATTGAATGTTTGAACCTATGAACAGACGTAGACAGTTCAAGTAAACAAATGTCTCTTATTCAAGGTTACAATAACAAGATATCTTCCAATAATTGCAATCAGAAAAACGTTCAATACAAATTATGAAAAAATGTAAATATTTTAAAAAGAAATAATTACAATTACATTAGACAGCATGTAACTGAATGATCTGCTTCAAAACAATAAGCATTAATAAATATAAATTTGTAATTTACAAGCAGTGAAATCATAGGTGACTTCTTTTACCATACTAAATAGCAGAAAATATTTATAAATATATTAGCCTATTAACATAGTATGAGTGAGAAACATAAACTTTGAATCATACTAATTGTTTACAAATAGACAAGCGTAATGAATTATAAAGATATGCTTTCAGAGAGGGTTTGTTATAATCTACTGTATTTGAACAGCTGAGAGATAAGAAATTGAGTGAGGTAAGCCTTGTAACAAGGACATGATATTGCGTGCGGTTGGAAATATGTACGTCACACTTGTGGACATGTTTTAACATAGGACCTTTTCAAAAGATCCGGGCCGTAGGACCAAAAATGTTAAATATTTTGCCATATAACGGCAACATTGATTTCCGGAGGACCTTAAATAATTAAATAAATGAAATTGACGTTTTGTACATACCTCACTGGGCGAAGTACCACCACTTTTCGGACAGTTATTCGGGTGCACCCTTTCCCGCACTTATCAATTTCCTGTTGAACTTAAAGAAATCACTTATATATAAAATGTCACTATTAATGTTAAGAGTACCTTCTCCACACGACAGGAGAAACAAAGAGAGAGAAATGGTCTAAAACGAGCCTCGTTTAGAACACACAAAACTTCGTCACGTCGAGAGTGACGGGAGAGATGTCGTTTAACCGACGATTGGAATGGAACTGGGGCGTACCGACGTACCGAACCTTGTAAGAGACAAAGGTTGGCCGATAAGGAGTCCCTCTCTGAAGCATTTACACTGTCTTTTTAAGTTATCTTTAATTTAAAGAAAAGTACGTAACAGTGTATATTGTTGAAAAATCAGAAAACAATTTAAATAATGACGTAGTTAACTTTGTAAAATCATACTTGGTACCTATAGTAAAATATAGCCTCTATTTTGAAGATGACTTTTATAATAGATTTGCATAATGTGTAGCCAAAAACTTTTAACATTCTGAACTCAACTTAATGTAACTCAAATGTAATAACAAATATTAAACTTAACTTTTGAGGAAGAAATGCTGGAAATAATAAGCAACTATCACGTTAGCAAAATTAGCCATCGCGGAATACAAGAAACTTATGAACAAATTAAACGTAGATATTATTGGCCCAACATTAAAAATTTTATCATCCAATGAGAATTACGCCAAAAAACTAAATACGACAGACTAATCTTGTTAAAACTACAAATGAATTTAGCTCCCAATCCAATAAAGCCTTTCAAGTCGTGCATGTTGATAGCATATCATTAGAAAAAAATCGCTTTCCAAGTACAGTAGACGGCTTTTCGCGCTATGCACAGATGTACCGCGGTGCTGTGCCCAAGCAACCTAGGTTGCTGATAAGCTACTAGATTACTTCGGCCACTATGATGTGCCGGCAGTAATTATATCAGTCAACGGCACTGAATCTAACAATTATAGTGGTAAAAAAATATTAGATCTGCACAAAATTAAAATAAATTTTATAAGTACACAAAGCCCCCAATCAAATGCATTATGTGAAAGATTTCGTTCCACGATAGTAGAACATAAACGAATTTTAAATAAATAAATCGAGTTAAAAAAAGGGCAATATATTTAAGAAGGTAAAATATGCGATAATAGCATATAATAATAGCACACATTCGGTTACTAAATTATCGACGTGTTAAGTTTTTTTAGGACACATAAATTCGAATAACCTACTGGATGTAGATTTATAAAACCACTTTGCAAACTACCATAGAGAACAATCATAGAAAACCAGTTGTAAGCCATAGAGAACAAACAAAAACACCGTGTGAAAACATTAAGCATGTTAACCAAAAAATTAAAGAAAATATTTTCGATAAAAGAAATATAAACAAGGAATCACTTCCAGATACTCCAACTGAGGTTTATGTAAAGGCAGCACAAAACCAGGGCAAGACAAAACCTAAATACAGCAAAGAAGAAATATCTTCCGCTAATAGGGAAAGGAAAACAGATAAAATAAAGCCTAGACACCATAACACAATATGAAAAAATACATTTATCAAAAATTTAAAGACCTAGGAAGATAAGACACATAATTAATGATCAAAATCATTTTCCAGGTCCCTTGTTTTGCCCTTGGCTCAGCCACAGAGTCAGCAGTTATTAAAGACATCATCAACAAACTCGGAATAATCCCGAAAGACCTTGGGCCAACCAAATTAGAATCCTCCTACCATACCTTTGTCCACTATTTTAGTGTAAGAAAGTGTATAAATCATTTAAATGTCATTGATTCCTATTATTATGACTTATTGCAACATTTTTAACTTAAATGCAGCAATTATAACGGTAGCCTAACAGGTAATTAATATGTAACAGATAATGGTAATAAAATTAGAGTTGTTTTTAATTATTTTACACATGTTAACCATAGTAGAAATGTAATTAATGAGAAATTATACTTTTAAAAAGTAAAAATAGTAATAGAGTAAAAAGAGGTCTTATACATGGATTAGGATCCATTATCAAATCTATAAGGCAATTTAAATTCATTTGATGGTAAAATATATGAAAAGATAATTAAAGATATTGAGAATGAGAAATTTAAAATAATTTATCAACTTGAGCCCCAATATTCATTTAGTAACAGTAATTGAAAGAATTTAATAAAACTTTTATAATTGATGAAAATTTTGGAGAATTAAAGAATAAATTAATTATTGCCAATCGTAACGTAAATGACAATCTTGAGCTAGAAAAGTTTAGAAGTATTTTAAACCAATTGAACATTTTATATAACATAATGTTACAAGTAAACTCTCTTACATTTTGTAAACTAGGTATTGTACATCCTAGTTTGATCTCAACTCAAGAGCTATATGAGGAATTGAACCAAAAATAAAAATATTAAATTGGAAATGTAAATTGGATTCTGAAAAAAAATTGTATATTTTATAAACTTACCTATTGTTGAAAACACTTATTTTAAATTGTATAAATTGAATTTTATACCTAAAAAATATGAAGAAGTTTAGGTAACAATAATACCAAAATTAAGGTAAATGTTAGTATCTTATTCTGTAATTTTAGGTTTATACAATAATTGTAATGGTAAAATAGATTCCAAATACTTTTGCTCATTTGACCTTTTAACGCACTACAAATTAGATTGTGAAACGTCCATCATTAGAAATAATAACTCCAACTGCGAGTATACTGCATTGGAGGTCACGGACAACATAACCAACTGGATCCCAGAAATCAACCATTAACTGGCGACCTTCCCCAATGAAGAGACTCTAGAAATTACCAGTCAAAAGGCAATTACCACTGTAACTCTTCAAGGCATTCCTAATAAAAACTTATAATGGTTCAGTCTTTTTCAAT
>JBAIZL010000002.1:245110654-245128154 GCA_036971475.1 Prosapia bicincta
TTACTTCCCTAATTTCTTTACTATATGCACTTTAATTCATTCACGTCACACTTTTAAAATTTTACACATAAATAACCAACAATTCTCTTAACTCTTCTAAAGAAATTTATCCCTTTTTAAACATTGTTTACCTCCCCCCCCCCTTTAATACACATGCACACTTCTGATGTTCCCCAAATATTTAGTATTTTACCCGATGATTTTATTTTTTAAGAACCAAAATAATATCCCTCCTCACGTGTTTCAGTAATTTCGGTGGTTCCCACGCAGCTCTTACAAATTGTTTCCTACGGTACAGTGGTACTTTCCCAGCTTATTTTGGTCACTTGGAATACTTAATCTTAAAATACTTTTACCCTTCTTTTGTCAATAGGTTCCCACGGCTGTACTGGTTTATGACTACCCTCGAAATAGAATTTATTTTCGTAAACTATTTTTGGTCACTGATTTCTAAATATTTGTATAGACTATTATTATTATTGAGGATACTAGCTAAAATTACACTGTATGCCGCATACGTTTATGCTATAATGCATATGCCAGGACAGTATTATTTGACAAAATAGAAGGATAATTTCCTTGCAATTCTCCATTTATCTTTCTATGTATGGAGTTATAAACTATTATTTTTATTTCTTACTATTTACAAGCTTTTTTGACGCTTGCATTGTATTGTAGTTTTTGTTCGCTTTCCCTTCGCATCGGTTTGCGAAGAAATGTTCGATACCGTTAATCCAGTTTGTTTGTTTAATTTATTCTTTTCATTCATTTTAAACCGTAGAGCATTATTTATCACATTGTGTGGTAACCATAGTAACAATTTAAGGTAGTACAGTGGATGTTTCGAAGACAACCAGATGGGGGCAAAAATCTTTCAGAAAAAAAATTCTAGCTATGGGAAAGTTGGCACAGTGCCAAATCGCTTGACCTAGAACATGAAGATACACAGTTTGAACCCGATCTAGACCCCCAAATTTTTAAAATGTAGTTATTTAATAAATATTTCAAAAAACTGTATTAACACAACTTGCTACGCACTATGGGATTAAAAAAATGTATTTGAACTTGATTGGATTAATAAAAACGTA
Source organism: Prosapia bicincta (assembly GCA_036971475.1). Lineage (NCBI taxonomy): Eukaryota > Metazoa > Arthropoda > Insecta > Hemiptera > Cercopidae > Prosapia > Prosapia bicincta. Next base: position 245,111,743 of record JBAIZL010000002.1, read on the forward strand.
TTTTATTAACGTTTGAACATGCGTACAAAACATATATAAGGAGAGTGTGAGCTAGTAGAGCTACTATAAAGCCAAACTGTTACGTGTTTTTATAATGAAAGTATAAATAAGCCTCTACTCATTAAAAAAAATCTTATTCATGACTTGTCATTTATGTTGACAAGAAATATTTTTTTAAATAATTAAAAAGAAAATATGAAAACAATCTATACGAACACCTATAAAAGACTATATTAAAAACAATATGGAATAACACAATTTGTGAAAATTCAAATACATGTTAGCTCCCCTATTTCCTTCCACCCAACCAAGCGTATTTACTAAGCAGAGTGGAAAATATCAAGAAAAGCTCACTGTATTTTCCTGCCGAATGTATCTGACAGCTCAGAAATAAATATTTTTCTGTATGCTTCAGATACATTCTAGACCTATTTAAAATTCTGAGGTTTACTGGTGATAAGATATTTGAATTTTAATGCAGATCTAAAAATCTAATTATAAAAATATTGTATATGTATTTCGGTTATTATTTCATAATATAGGCAATACGATCATATTTTAATTTATTTAAATATTTTTTCACAAAACTATAAGTGCTATATGATAAATCAGAATACATGTAATTATTATTTATTTTTTTTTAATATAGTTGTCCTATGATTATATTTATGAAAACTGGTTTAAACCTATTGCGTAATTTAGATTAGATTTAACGAAATTATATGTCTACATTATTTCACTAGTTCATTTTGTTACAATATTAAAACTGCTACCTAGAAAAAATTCGGTTTGAAAATTTAAAACTTTATTAATGACTTTAAAAATAGTTTATGACTATCTGAACTTTAAATTTTGTAAATTGGTGAAAACTCACTGAGACATAACGTTGGCGAACTTCATCTTGGATTAGCGATCGAAAACATTCTGTCTCAGTTTTCATAAATCTATAAAGTTCGGGTAGTCATAAACTATTGTTAAAGTGATTAATTAAGATTCATCTAACGTAATGGACTACCAAATTCAATGACTTAAATCTTTATTCAAGGATTAAAATATATACTACGTATAAACTTCATGTTCGACATGCTTTTCGGAGCATATGTATGAGGAATGTTTATGAATATTTCTGTACATTTAAACAGCAAAAACTGGTAAAAGACAAAGTGCTTTTCGGTGTACGTCCAATATTTTATAATTTATTTACTCTCAAGAGATAGCTCTCCTGGTGTAACATTAGGCTTTTATTTTATTCCATTTAATATTTTATGAATTGGATTACTATATATGCATGATTTGGCAACCATTAATTTACTAGTGGAAAAAAACTTTAGGTTTTCATTTATTTACTAACACAGGATATTTTAGCAAAAAACTAAAAGATTTGTCATAATAATTTTAATAATTTGAAGCATTTAAAATTCACTAGTAAAATAAAACATAGCCTAATTAAACTTCGCTTCATTTATCTTGAATTTCATAACTTGCAGAAAACATTTAAACAGAAGTTATTTAACTGATATATTTAATCGACTTAATACTCTTTATTAATATCTCTTCAATTTTCTTACAGCATATTAGATTATACAATAATTATTTCTTTAAATATAACTGCTTTTGTTCTAGCTCTTTAAATCAAATTTAAACCCTCATACTATTTTTTTAGGCTTCTGACTGTAAATGTTTTATAAAAACTCAACTATTTATAATTTGTTTTTGTAAAGTATATTTTTGTATATTAATTTTGTGTTTTACATTATTGGAATATTTCCTAATTTTGAGCAATATTTTTATTGATAATATGAATGTGAAGTCGTATTTAAAAACTTAATCAATCTGTTATTTAGAAAAATTACTGACAGCTTAGAAAATTCAATTAATTTAATAAACAATTAATAAAGTATTTATATTCATGCTTGATTTTTTTCAGTTACTTCTATTATTTCACACTCTATATATATTTATCCACTCTATCAAAAACCTTTTCCTAACCTTGTAGTAGATGTAAATTGACGTGAATAGTGTTTTCTCCAAATATTTATGCATTTATTGAATTGAATTAATTAATGTTTGTTTTATTTGGGAGAAACGCTCTCTGCAAAAGGGGCCAGGTATTCAATATAGTTATTTCGTCGCATTGGACTTATAATAGGTGATAACATGGTTTCATAAAACAGCTGATTTTATAAATTATGTGGTAGAACAGCTGTTTTAAAACATAGATTATGTCACTTTATTTATAAGAATTGTAATTATTTAATAAAATATAACTTTTTTGTGTGCAGGTAAGAGTTGACTTTAAAACAATATATATATATATATATATATATATATATATATATATATATATATATATATATATATATATATAGTTAGCGGGGTTAGAACTTATTAAAATAAGTTTAGTTATATTTTATTTAAATTTTTATAAATTGTTGGATAAATTCTATTTGTAATAAAAATATATAATTTATGTTCAAAATTTTCAACTTAATCAATTCTTTTTGACATTTAAGACGTGACAGATTTAAAGAATCTGTAAAATATGTAAATTCATGAGCTTTAAGACTGTCTCTCCATCTTTTAACAAGAGAAGCACACAAAAATGACAGTAGTATAATCTTACACAAGTTTGAAATTTTATAACCTTTGAATAGAGGTTGCCTTATTTTTATAAAAGGTTTCTCTAGAGAGTCTTTTAGTTACTGTTGAATCAATACTTTTTCAACTAATCAATAATTAGGAAATAATTATTTCAACCTTTTTTATGCGTTATAAAATTTTGTGAAGACTGAAAAAAACATAAATTAAAATTCAGTTACAACACAAAAGTTGTAATTATGTACTTCCAAAATTAATTAAAACTTTGTACAACTGAGGATCAAATAATGTAACTTGATTTAATAATAATTTTATAATTACATTTAAAATTTTAATTACGTTCTCCATCGGTCTTGGTAAACTTAAATTAAAAACATGCTTCTAATTTCTTGTAAAATTATTTTTACCTCAGTCTTAGAAAAAAACGCAGCTATTACATAAAACATAATTTCATTAGTGTAAAAGGAAGCTTACGTTTGTGTAAAAAGAAATAAAATTGAGATTAGTTATTTTTAATTTATTTCGTTTGAGACTATGTAGTCTTTATAAAAATAATTATTATTTTAAACAAGGGCGAAATTTCGATTGTATTCCTGGGAAGCATTGAATAGTTTCTTTAAAAACATTTTACACCTCCAAGCATAAATACAGCTTTACAAGAATACTTTACACAAAACTTGAGAAGTGCCTTTTCCCTGAGATTATGATAATGTTATTAGTCCATATACTCTCTGTAGTTAAAAAAATAGGTACAAAGAACTTAAAACTATCCATCTATGATTAACTACGAAAATATTAATAGAGAGGTTATCAGTGAATGGACAATTTGATTTTCCAGAAATAAAACTACTGGTTTAAAACCATGGAATTGTCATTTATTAAATTAACGGCATATTTGTGATAACATACTCGTTACCATCTTCAGGTCTGTTTATGAATTTCTATTATTGTTAATACAAATTAAATGATAACCAAAAACTAATTTAAATATACAATACAATAGACATTCAAAAAATAACAAGAACATACACAATATATAATGTATGTTCATTGTGTTGTAATGTGTTTATATTGTGTGCAAATCCTGGTTATTTGTTCAATCGCAATTGTATTATATATTTAAATTAGGTTATAGGTTATAGTTAATTTGTATCATCAATAAATAATATTCATATGTACAAGCCAAAAGATGGTGAGGAATATGTTTTGAAAGGTTGAACAGTGGAGTATTTTAGATAAAATTCTGAAAAATTTTAAATTTCTTTAACAGCAATTTTATTAGTAGAGTTGGAAAGCTAATGAAGTGGTGCGTCTAGTAGTGCTTCAGTGAAATCCGGTCGTTGTTAATGCCAGTTGAAAACCTAAACATCTTTGTGTATGGTTGTATTTCTGCTTGATTATTTACAAGAATCTTTAGTTGTAAAATTATTAGTTCTGCCTCAAACTACGTCTGAATGCTTAGAAACTTCTGACATAACATAACCTTTTACTACTTTAAGCAAGGAAAGTGTTTGTTTCATTCAGTAATATAGTATATATAACTATACATAGGTATTTTTGATCTTTAGGTATGTTTGTCAGGTCTTCTCCCCCTACTTTGAACAATAAATCATATTCGTTATTCTGTGTAACACAAAAACTAAAACTTCCCGCATCCTTCTGCCATTAAAACAAAAAACAAATTATCAAAATCGAAGTATTTAAGTAAATTTAGCTTTTCAACAAGCATCTATCTATGTTGTTCTTAATACTTGATGTGCTTTATTTTGTATCACTTATGTAGGCCTATGGTTGTTTTATTTTCACTAGAAAGTAACTGCTGATTGGGTGATAGATTTTATCAGTGTTGTATGAGGCCTATATAGTTCAAAGTTAACTTAACAACTTATTTTAAAGTCTGATAGAAGCGCAAAGATAATTTGGCCGAATCCACCCCCCCCCCCCTCTTCGACTAGAATTCCAACCCAATACGTATTTGTTTCATTCTCGAAACCGTTGGTACAACGAAAGATGAAATAACGTATATTAAAAATCAAGCAATAACTTTTGAACGACAATGGAATAACTGAAGTTTGGCAAATAATGAACTAGCAAAAATCAAGCACAAGTTACTTCTAGGGTTGATGGAAAGCTTTGCAATCTCTGAAACAGGTGTAACGTCCACCATGAGTTGTTATGTATGTGGCCTAACATCCAAGGATTTCAATAAATAATTTGAATAAAACTGGTACTGAAAACTTTGAAACTTTTGGCGTCGATATTACATACAAGAACGCGTTGTAAACAAGGCTTCGGTAACCCGATGGTAACACCTTGAGACGGTTTTTTTATACAGCCTCTCGAATCATAGGTGTTGATTTGAATTTGCTAAAACATTTTAGAAGTAATTTCAACCGGGTACCCCATTGATTAACATCCATGCAAGTGAGACTGCTGAGTTACCTGTCAGTATTTATGGTTAGTATCCTATGACATCAACTATGCCTAGAGTTTTAATGAATGGCTCTACAATTATAAATTACGTCATCCATCCTCCCCATTGGACAACTACTGAGGAACATACACTTCAGGATGTGTATAGAATCCAATATGCACGGAAGTTCAGCAGAAACGTTTGCAACAGGGACGTACTTAATAGATTAATTTTAAGTAATGATCATTTTTGAGCTGCTCGTGTCAGAGACGGAGGACGAAGAGCAAACCATCCTCAAATAGCTTTTAAAATTTGCTCATATAAATGGGACGTATCTACAGCATGAACTATGTTATTGAAGATAACACATTGTTTTCCTACTTCTAAATATGTTCATTGAATAGGATATATTTATGTATTCATTTTAAATCTTAAACCTACTGTGTTGTGGTTCTCTTTGTTTTAGATTTTATTTTGAAATTTAGTTTATATAAAATTGTTGGTATATTTCTATTATATTTTAAACAACTTTTCATTTTCTTGTTCGTTTGGATAAATTCAGTTACTTAGTTTACTTGTTGTTTCTTACGTTCAATTTACTTATATTCCAATTTCGGTTCAAAATATTTATTTTTGCTACTTATTTTGTTTAATATATGCCATATGTATCAACCTTATTTATTACTTGATTTAAAATCTGCATCTTATGTATTAATGGTTTTATAATTATGGTGTAACCTAAACAATATCACTTTAAAACTCTAAATTAAATACTCCAATGTGAGGTAAGAATATCGTAACTTAAAACAAAGCAGTATATACTAGTACTATAAGCATTCTGCTCTTTAAAAAAACTTTGGAAATGGAACAAAATACTGTCTTAGAACTTAATAAATAACCACTCATTTTTCAATATATGCATTTAAGAAGGTATAAAAGCAAATAGGTAACATTGATCCTTCATATCGGTCAAAAATTCATCCCCAATGACTTCAGGGACAAAAGACAGTCATCTGGGAGATCGGATACAACCTTTTAGTATTATAAAGCCTGAAGTATACTCCATTTTATGACTGTTACTCTATTATGTAACTATATTTGTTTCTTATTTCTTAACTCATAAACATAAACGCTATTACTGTTTAGATTCAGCGCGTCACTTGCTTTAACCCTTTGTGAAATCAGGCTTTAGACCTGAGTAATCAAGACTTGCTTCAGCGGAGACAGTCGGTCTAATTACTGAGTAATTAAACCAAGAAATCGGTGCTTTAAGAAACCAAATAATTAGAGCTTCAATAAGTAGAGTGAAGTTTACTCGAAATGTATGTCTGTTCGAAACATGCCGATGTAAATTTCTCAAAGTTAATAACTATGTAACGTAAACAAACTTAATAAGTAACTTAATAACTAAAACCTTTTGAACATGAAGGCTGTAAGGTTTGAAGTAATAATCACAAATTTTAATTATTGCTTATTTGTTTTAGAAAATTATATTATATGTTACTTATAACTTTTTTCTCTGAAAGCAATGAATTAAAAATTTACGTTTATTTTATCTATTATTTTACCGAATTATTTTGGTACTTATTATGGTAACTTACATTAAGGGTTCAAGTTAAACATCTGGATGTGTATAAAATCTAGAGGTTTTCCGTAATCAATAGATTTTAATTTCTTTGCTTTCAAATCTGAAACAATGTACTTTTATCTTTAATATATTTTATTGCATACATTTAATCTAAATCATTCACAACTTTTCTACCACTTTTATTTTCATTACGAACAAAAAAGTCAATATTATGGATTTTGGTTTTATATATATATATATATATATATATATATATATATATATATATATATAAATATCGCAATATGTATTCTTGTGTATTATATATATATATATATATATATATATATATATATATATATATATATATATAGACACACACACACAAACACACACACACACACTCATACACACAAACACGTGCACACACACACACACACACACACACATGTATGTAATGTAGTTACATGTATGACAGTTATTTAAACGGAAACATTTAAGCAATCATTATGAACTGACAAATTTTCTATTCTTTAATTTAAAACATTGTATTACATTCCAAAATGTAGTGAACGAATTAGAATCTCATAGGGATCACAAGCATGTTCTAACAGACACAATCTCAAAGAGAAAAGAATATTTACACATTGATAAATAACATTTTGTTTAACCTAATGAACTTTATGTATAAAACCATTTACCTAACATATCTTTTCCACATATAAATTTATAAAATATCTTTCTGAGGATAAATGGAAAAGGTGCACATGACTAGAGAGACAGACGATCCTAACATACACAATATGTGCACTGGCCAGAGAGTTAGAACGGATATAATATTCTTGGATCTTGCAAATAATGTATGTAAACGTCTCTATGGTTTGGTTGAAATTGTAAACAAAATTAGTAAAACTTTATTAATGCGAAAGCGAATATGTGACTACTGTGTGTTATAACGTAAACTTGAGATATCCCTCCTTATAGTTCTAAAATTGTATTTATTAGTCATATCGAAAGTTATTGACCCCCAACATATTAGGCAGCCATATCGATTACTGTAAACAGTAAGTTATTTAGTAAACTCAGTTATTAAGCGTGTCTTGGTCTTCAATGTCACATACGAAGGGTTATATATCTTGTGAAAATTTTCAATAATTAATAAAAATACTTTTTATTCATCCATTCAACTTCAATTACTTTTTCTCTAAGACTTGTAGTGAATGATACTTGATGTTAATACAGTTTTTTTCATATATGGATTCAATAATTAAATTTATTAAACACGTTATTGTAGTTTTATAGGGGAGAAAAACTTTTCCAAAAAAGGGAAAGTTGTGGAATATAGTTCTTTAATCCCATTAGGCTTGAAATAAGTGATACCATATGGTTTCATAAAACACCTGATTCTATGTTATAGGTTATGTTTTAGAACAGCTGTTTTAACGTGTTAGTTACTTTGTTTGTTTCATAAAAAGTAGCTAAAATATAAACATTTTGCTGATTCAAGTGGGAATTTTTGTTGTATTACTTGTTCGTAATTCTTTTATTTTTGTTTAAAGAAATTTTACAAAGATTTTTACCAAAATAGGTAACACAGATTTTAATGTTGCCGATTCCATCCACAAATATGTGCATGTAAACTGAAAATAAATATAATATTTATTGTGAAATGGTGTCTGTTATTTAACTAGTATATAAGTTTAAACCTAATTGAAAGTTTACAAATATATTTATACTCTATTTGGTATCTTTTATTTTAGTTGTAACATTCGTTTATTGTTACCCCTTCTATTTTTATTACATTCCATTAATGTATCACTCTCTCTCTCTTTCAAAATATAATTGAATTGATATTAATACAATAGGCTGGCGTTGGGTAATAAATAACTGTAGAAAGAAGCTTTTCTTTTCATTCCGGAAGTTGAAAGTATATACAGTACTTATATATACATATTGCCACGTAGAGTCGTCCTTAGTGTGAAGGCTTCAATTATACTCGTGCTAAAATATAATCAAAACGTTTTGGTTGAGTGGAAACAAAATAATAATGTACAGATATATCCTAAAATATCTGATTTCCGGGGCAAAATGTTAAATTATTGATTAATGACAAAACCTACGAAAGATATACAGACATTGCGACCAGAAGAATGCAAAATATAGTTTAATAGTGGCGGAGGGGTGACGGCCCTGAAGACCAACTCCCAAGAACATTATATACCCAACTTGACAAAACGTAAATAAACAAGAAATAAACATTTACAAAGCAACGGAATGACAACGTGAAATAAATATTCACAATGAAATGTTTGTTTTTCATTTGATCAGTAGCCTGCAATGAACTTTCGTATCTAATATTTAATATTTCCATATAAGAGATCTATACAAATAATAGTGTGTACCAATAAAATTGATATTTTGTAACAATGTGTACTTATTTATAAATGATTATTAATTACAAAAGCAAAAATAAAATTGTGTAAGAATATATTCATTTTCTGTCAGACATAAATTATTATAATTTTCTTAGTGGTTCTTTGAGTACAAAATAAAAGTGGAAGAGTTTAGACAATGGTCAGAATCTATTTTTCTTTCTTATTTTATATCTTTATATACAGTAAAATATTGTGCACATCAAAAATAAAATTATTCTCAACACTAGAAATGAAAACAAATCACGTAAATAAATAGAGATGGATTGGCTTGTTTTGAGACAAAATTACTTTATCAAAATCGCTCTAGGGCAGTTTATTGCACCATACAATTTTTCGGGGACGACCACTTTTTAAAAAAAAAGGCCTCGCAAAACTGTTTTGCTCCAGGCCTCGCATTTGCTAATGACGTTTCTAATACAACGTTCTAAAGAGGAGCAGGTTGGAATTTGATTAGCTTTCGGTTTGAGTTTAATAATTGGCGTCTAGCTTTGTGTAGTCCAATTAGGCACGTAAAGATCTTAATCAGAAAACATTCCAAATTATTTACGTTGTTTGTTCTCTTCTTCAATTATATGAATTATATCTTCTATCTTAAATTTCAGTTTGTGATGAGTAGGCCTATGTTGTAGGCGTTTTGTTTTAGTTTGTAAGAAATATTTAATGGTTACAAAAATGGGAAGTTAAAACAATGATAATTTTTTTTAAATTAAATTAAACCTTCATATCTACAAACCTTAATTTTGGAGAACAGATAGGACGGTATTGGGGCACAGTCTACCCTGGCGATCGAAAGCAAGGTACGCGTCGACGCCTGATTGCAGTTGCGGAAAATCAATTTAGTTTTACGAGCCAAATGTGGTCGCAGGACGAGGGCGAAAGGAATTTTATAAATAGAGACTCGGTCGGGTGTGAAAGTGGGGCGCACTTACTGCGAATAGGTCAGCATTGTTAGGCATTACTCTAATCGTATCGTGACCACAGCTTTCCACGGGGCATGAAAATATCTCGGAGGAAATTAGAGGTAGGAGAAAATGTCAAATCAGGAAGCAATGTTTTTTCAACTGAACTTTCCTGTAAAAATCGTCCCGTCTAAATCGCACCCAACGTAAATCACACCTTTGTCTTTTTTTAAGAGTTCTGTTAATGGATCAATTCAGGCTATTGTCAACCAGCAGGAGGACACAAGGTGGCCCCTCTGAGCACTAGGAAAACTAGAGCATTATAAGAGGCAAACGCAGTTTTCAGGCTCTTACAATTGCTTGTTGTAGTCAATTTGAATCCACTAATTAAATTATGTGTAAGTATTAGCGGATCGGCTTCGTCAATGAAACGATTGTTTCGAAACGTGTCAGCAAGTAAGTTCTAAAGTAGTTACTCAGTTACGCAATAAATACTTTTATTAGGTTTTGTTCAGGTGTGTATATGTCGTGTTTATACGTGTAAGCCTATATCTTTTGTTTATACGTGTTGGCATATATGTTCTGCTTATACGTGTGTGTGAGCCTATATATTTGTTTATATGTGTAGGAATATATGTTGTGTTTATGCATGTAGGAAAATATGTTGTGTTTATAGTGTAGGCCTATATGTTGTGTTTATACGTGTAGACAAGGCATATATGTTGTGTTTTACGTGTATGAAAGACATATGTGTTGTTTTTATACGTGTAGACATATATATTGTGTTTATACGTGTAGGCAAGGCATATATGTTGTGTCTTTACGTGTAGGAAAGGCATATGTATTGTTTTTATACGTGTAAACATATATGTTCCGTTTATACGGAAAATGTCTAAATGACCTGTTTTAACGTCTATTCCTATACGTCGTTTTTATACGAGTAGGCCAATATGTAATGTTTACATGTGTAGGTTCTTAATCGTGTTTATACGTGTAAACATATATATTTTCTTTATACGTCTAGGTCTATATGTCTTGTTTATACGCGTAGGGATATATGTCGAGTTTATACTTGTGGGAAAATATATTGTGTTTATACGTGTATGTCTATATGTTGTGTTTATAAGTTAAGGCATATAAGTCGTGTTTGTACGTGTAGAACTATATGTTGTGTTAATATTTCTAGGCATATATGTCGTGATTATACGTGTAGGTTTATATGTTGTCTTTATATGTCTAGGCCTATTGTCGTGTTAATACGTGTAGGTATATATGTCGTGTTAATACGTGTAGGTATATATGTCGAGTTTATACGTATAGGCCTGTATGTTGTGTTTGTACGTGTAGGCCTATATGTTAATACGACAATATATATGCTCAATATATATTGAGTTAATACGAGAATGAATGTTACTAACTTGATTATTTAACTTAGTTATTCAAATAAATATTTTTGATTTATTCACTGATTACAACCAAATTTAACTTTTTTACATGGATACATTTTCAAAGGCAGACGTTCTGAGATAATATTTAAGGACTTTAACTTGCGACTCTACTGCGATCTCTCAAGGCTAAGTACAAGGTTACGTGGCCCACACTATACATTTAATTTAACAAACAATTGTAATACCTATTTAAAGACCTGACAATATCAAACGCCCTCTCTCTCTTTCTCTCTCTCTCTCTCTCTCTCTCTCTCTCTCTCTCTCTCTCTTTTCTTCAATTCATTTATTGCGTCCACTTTATAATTGTGTATATATATATATATATATATATATATATATATATATATATATATATATAAACCCAATAACTAATTATTGGATTTTTTCTTGTGCGTTGTAGACCTTAAAAACTTCCAAGAATTAGGTAGTGTTAGTTTGTATTGCTTATCCTTTTGTTGTAGTTTTGTTAGCTTTGTGTGTGTTTTATATGCAAATATTGTTGTCTTTCTGATATTATACCATTTTTTTAGTTTATTTTATGACTCTCACTACTTTGGATGGTTATTGTATTATTTTGTGATTAAAGTTTTATTGAGTTTTATCAGGTTTTAAATTATTGCAATGAGTGTATTTGTAATTAAAAACAATGTAATACAGTGTTCCCCGAACTTCTTGCAAATAGTGAAACCGCGAAATCTGAAACCAACTGTATATGGAAATATCAGGGTTACGTTCCACATCAAAAATGGTAACATTAGTTACAGCTGTACAGTATACTTATTATGAGGTGTGGCATATTTACGTACTTTACAATTACATACCTATTTTTATTGTTAATTTACCCTTTCCTTCAATCCAAACTAAACACTACCACAAGTAGACGCGACGTTTCCAAAACTACCAGACACGACAATCGAATGCGACACCTGTTTAATAACTAACGGGAAAAACAAAATCCGAGTTTGTTACAGTCGCCGATTACGATTATTAATGTTTGGATTTCGAAAACTATTAAATTAACAGTAAGTAAATAAAAGTGGTGCTAAGCTTCTGTATGGACTCCGGATTGACTCATTGTTGTTTGTAAGTGACGATACCGCCACTTGTTATACACAAGGAAAGCCTACCTTTTGAGTAGTAGGCCTAGTAGTGTACAGTATAACAAATGTTTGGAGAATAATCAGATTTCTTTGTGAAAAGTAGCTACAGTACTGTACAAAATAGATAAGACGAGAACATATTATCCTACAACCTGCACAGTAACTATGCAGTAATTCTTTTCAGGCTTGATAAGGGCAACAAACTAGTTGCCGAAACGTAGTATCAATAAAATATATATCGTTGACTCGATGATCTACCGTTTTATCATCCATTTAGTACTTATTTCTAGTGCTCAAATATACATGAACTATTCTAGATTATGTGCATTAGCGAATCCTTTGATTTGTGTAATTATATGTAAGTGTCTAATTAGTATGATTATGATAAAAATAATTCAATAGCATATTTAAATTATATTCGGTTAGTTGCTATTCGAATGACATATTCGTAGTTTTATTTAAATAGCAAAGGATTGCCGATTTAAAAATGTATAAACCTGTAGCTATTTAAAGAAACACCGTTGATAATAAGTGTTTACATAGAGTTTTACTATGCAAAGTGCTAAATACACAGAAGAGAGAATAAAATCTTATAAAAGGTTGTGTTTATTTTCGGTCTGTCAGTTTATTCTGAGGAACGAATAAAAGTGGAGACATTGAATAATTGTGTTAATCCTCTTTTATTTCTATTTAATGTAGGCAGGAAACATAGTTTGTCTTTAAATACCAAATGAGCCTAAATAAACAGTACTGAAACAGTTGTAAGATTTCCTTTTACTTTATTTACATAGTTTTCTCTGCAGTAGTTACCACCATGTCAGCAAAAACTAACCTGGAATGAAATACGTCAACAAGAATAAGCGGCAACAATCACAGGTCGGCCAGCTGATCGAGTTGGTAACTGCAGCTGATTCAGCTTCAGTACTGTTTATTTTGGCGCATACGGTACACGCAATTGGTTCTGATGCTCATTATAAAATCACTATTTTCATTATGTCTGTCTCTAAATATTTACATATAATATATGTACTTTTATGTAGAGGAAATTTTTCTTCTGTTATAATTAGTAAAAATATATGTATAGCAAAACTACACATTTTAAAATTATAGAAAAGAAATTTGTGCTAAAAGCATGAACAGGAATTGGTATGTTAGAGTTGTTCTCGTAACACTTAGCTTTTTGTTTAATGAGACGGTTTTTTCGGGAGATGTATCTCATTTCCGACTCAGACAGTATCAGATAACTTGATTGTTTTGTTTGAGCCAGCTACATCCAGTTTACATACTCAACACCCAAAATGTAATAATCTGGTTACACTTTTGGACAACACAGCCCTCAAACTCTTTAAAAATCACTTAATATCTCTATCCCATTAACCTAAAATAAGCAAGCAGTCGAACAATGGGATACATCTCCCTCATTTGACAAAAAAGCAAGTTGAAAAATTATACAACAAAAAGTTAGGATATATATATATATATATATATATATATATATATATATATATATATATATATGAGTGTGTATAGTATACATGTTCAATCATTAATAAAATTAATTTTATAAATCCAATCAAGTTCAAATACATTTTATTTTAACTTGTAGTGGACGACACTTGATGTTAATACAGCTATTGTTTTATAATAATTAATTAATTAAATTTATGAATTATTTTAGTTTAAATGGCAGAAAAACGTTTCAAAAGGGGCGGGAGGTATGCAATATAGTTATTTCCTTCCATCTGGCTTAAAATATGATAACATATGATGTCAAAAATCAGCTTATTTTATGATATAGATTATGTATTAGAACAGCTGTTTTACGCATTGGCTATGTTAATTTATTTCTATTAATGGTAATTATTTAACAGGAAGTAACTAAAATAAAATTCATTTTTGTTGACTTAAGTAGGAATTGACTTGAATTATGTTTGTTTTATAAATCTTGTTTATAATATTACTATTAAAAGCTTTTTATTTATTATGTTATTAAATTTAAATTAGCTTAATGTATGACAAAATTACCAAAAAATATCATTTGGTAAGAAAAATAAGTAATGTAAAAAGGGAACATTCCATTACCAATCACACATTTTTATCTGCTGTTTTGATAATTTCATATCCGTTAACAAACGAAACAGATAGTTTTAGCAATGCTAATTCTTAATAATTCAAGTTCAAAGTAAACCTTTGCAATATAAAATACATATACTATAAACAGAGTATTATAGCACATACATGAAACATTTTATATGGTTGGAATTAAAACTGTGACCTAGATCAGTAAAACAACTGAGAAAATTTTAAAGTTTTTAAATAAAAGTTAAAAAAAACAACATTAGGTTTAGAAAACTATAGTTAGAAGGAGAACCATGAAATTGTACTAAATGTAGTGTAGGAAACACACACACATACACACACACACACACACACACACACACACACACACACACACACACACACACACACACACACACACACATAAACATACACACTCTCACACACACACACACACACACACACACACACACACACACACATACACACACACACACACACACACACACACAAACACACACACACACACACACACACCACACACACACACACACACACACACACACACACACACACACACACACACACACACACACACACACACACACACACACATACACATACACACTCTCACACACACACACACACACACACACACACACATACACACACACACACACACACACACACACACAAACACACACACACACACACACACACACCACACACACACACACACACACACACACACACACACACACACACACACACGCATACACACAGATACACACATACACACACCCCACTCACACATTTACACACACACACACACACACACACACACACACTCACACACACACACACACACACACACACACACACACACACGCATACACACAGATACACACATACACACACCCCACTCACACATTTACACACACACACACACACACACACACACACACACACACTCACACACACACACACACACACACACACACACACACACACACACACACAAACACACATTTATTTGTAAATTTTTTAAATATTTTTAAAGAGGAAATAATCGTTTAAAACAATAGAAGAAAGTTTTTAAAGCAATAAATATTAAGGAGCTCTTCACATATTTTATTTTAATTTCAAGCACTAAACACAATGAATAAATTAACATTGTTCATACATTACATTTGTAATATGGAATTATATGTTACGCTAATGTAAAGCCTTCGTTCCATATCATAGACACAGTCTAGTTTTTTTGATCGAATTTACTTCTTGTGACATGATTATTTCCGTCAAGTAAACAGCAAATATTTCAATATGTAAGTAAACAATATTGCAGTATTTTTTCGTTGTAAATACACGGTAGTTGTGCCTAAACAGACACGTATTTACATACAAATATCGCGTATTAGTTTCTGCAAATAGTTAGAGGATCAGTACGCAAAAATAAAATGTATTACATATATTTATAACGGTAAAAATGCCAAAGTTGGACTAAGGTGGCGAAATGGGACACGAAGAATAGCGAAATTGTTTTTCTGTAAGAGTGAACTAAGAAAACGTTTGAAATAACACTTGCGCAATACAAGATATCACCACTATCATGTATTCGCTGCACTTTAAGGTCCTTAAATATTAGCTCAGAATGTCTACCTTTGAAAATTTAACCATGCAGAAAAAAGTTAAATTAGGTTATACCTAATCAGTAAAAAAATCAAAAATATTTATTTAAGTAACTAAGTGAAAATTATTGACTTACTTGTAGATGTGAATCAAAACCATCGTTTCATTGATAAAGTTAACTAGTGACAAAGGCATTTGTTGTTCTTAACTTTGAAAGATTCACTTTAGCATGTTACGAACATACATTTCCAGTAAACTTCACTCT
>JBAIZL010000002.1:245133154-245145654 GCA_036971475.1 Prosapia bicincta
TTTTACGTTACACAAATTTGTATGTATAAGTATTTTTAAATATTATATATGCTACATCACTGAATGAATCAAACACTTTCCTTGTTTAAAGTAGTAGGAGGTTATGTTATGTCAGACGTTTCTAAGCGTTCATGCGTAGTTTGAGACAAAACTAATAATCTTACAATTAAAGATAATTGTGAATAATCGAACAGAACTACAACCGTACACAAAGTCGTTCAGGTTTTCAATTTTCAGTAACAACGACCAGATTTCCCTCAAGCACTGTTAGTCTCACTAATTTATTAGATTTTCAACTCTACTAATTGAATTGGTGTTGAAGATATTTAAAAGTTACAGGATTTTGTGTAAAATACTCCACTGTGCAAATTTTCGAAACATATTCCTCACCATCTTTAGGCCTGTACATATGAATAGTATTTAATGTTGATACAAATTAACTTTACCTATAAACTAATTTAAATATATAATACATTTGCGATTGAACAAATAACCAGGACCTATTCAAAATATAAACACATTACAACACAATAAACATACCTTATATTTTGTGTATGTTCTTGTTATTTTTTGAATGTCTATTGTATTGTATATTTAAATTAGTTTATAGTTATTAATTAATTTGTATCAACATTAATAGTAATTCATAAACAGACCTGAAGGCGGTAACGAGTATGTTAACACAAATATGCCGTTAAATTAATAAATGGCAATACCTGACTTGCAAAACCAGTAGTTTTATTTCTGGAAAATCTTAATTGTTCATTCACTGATAACTCTTCTGTTAATATTTTTGTAGTTGATCATAGATCGATAGTTTTAAGTTCTTTGTACCTATTTTTTTATTACAGATAGTATATGAACCAATAACACTATCATAATCTCAGGGAAAAACACCTCTCATGTTTTGTGTAAAGTATTCCTGTAATTCTGTATTAATGCTTGGATCTAAAAAATGTTTTTTAAAGAAACTATTTAATTCTTTCCAGAAATACAATCGAATTTTCAAAATAATTAATATTTTTATGTAGATTACCTAGACTCAAACGAAATTAAAAATAACTAATCTCAATTTGTTTTCTTTTTAAAATCGTTTTTGCACAAAGTTATGCTTTTTTTTAGACTAATCTTTTATTTAATAGCTGCGTTTTTTTCTATGTCTGAGGTAGAAATATTTTTTTGTCTATAATATTAATAATAATTTTACAAGAAATTAAAAGCATGTTTCTAATTTAAGTTAACCAAGACCGATGTGGAACTTAATTAAAAGTTAAAATGTAATTAAAAAAATATTATTAAATCAAGTTACATTATTTGCACCTCAGTTGTACAAAGTTTTAATTAATTTCAGACGTTACATAATTACAACTTTTGTGTTTTTAAACACTGAATTTTAATTTATATTTTTTTCAGTTATCAAAAACATTTTATAACGTATAAAATAAGATGAAATAATTCTACAGTAATTCACAAATTTTTTAGAGAAACCTTTTATAAAAATAAGGCAAGCTTTATTCAAAGGTTATAAAATTTCAAACTTGTGTAAGACTATACTACTGTCATTCTTTTATGCTTCTCTTGTAAAAAGATGTCTTAAAGCTCATGCATTTACATATTTTAATGATTCTTATAATCTGTCACATCTTAAATGTCAAAAATACAAAAATAATTGATTTCGAGGAAAATTTTGTAAATAAATTATATGTTTTTATTACAAATAGAATTTATAAAGCAATTTATAAAGATTTAAATTTTAAAAAAATTAAACTCATTTTATTAAGTTCTAACCGCTAACTATATATATATAAATATTAAAAAGTCAACTCCTACTTGAACAAAAAAAAGTTATATTTTATTAAATAATTACAATTCTTATAATGAGTAACATAATCTATGTCTTAAAACATCTGTTCTAACACACAATTTATAAAATCAGCTGTTTTATGAAACCATGTAATCACCTGCTATCAAAAAAATAATAATAATATTGAATACATGGCCCCTTCCTTATGGAGAGCTTTTCTCCTAAATAAAACTAAAATTAATTATTTTGAATTGTAAATTCAATTATAATTCTTGTATTCGTATTTTGACTTAGTTCTTTATATATACATACTTATATATATATATATATATATATATATATATATATGAAGTTAATATATTACTATTGTAAGTAATTTTCAAGTACCAACACGACGGACCGGTCATCCAAACCAGAAAAATTGAGAAAAAGTAATCAGGGATTCGACAATGGTCAATTGACCGAAAGGCGCCTCATCACACAAGGTAAAATCATTGCACTTAATGGTGGATAAAATTACTTACAATAGTAATATATTAACTTCACAGTGCAACGGAAAAACAATGGATAACATAAAATCCAAGAATATATATATATATATATATATATATATATATATATATATATATATATATATATAGATAGATAGATAGATAGATAGATAGATAGATAGATAGATAGATAGATAGATAGATAGATAGATAGATTTTTTGGACTAGGAGACTGACAGACTTACCTTGGTAAGAGTCCACTCTGTAGTCTTGAAATAGAAACACATAAAAGCACTTAAACAATGATATATTTCAAAAACACAGTGGTCTTTGTCAATCGAAGAGAAAACACAAAAAGAAATATGTTTATTTTATGTTTTTATTACAAATAGAATTTATAAAACATAAACAAAGTGTTTATGTAAAAAATAAACCATATTTAAGTGCTTTTATGTGTTTCTATTTCAAGACTACAGAGTGGACTCTTACCAAGGTAAGTCTGTCAGTCTCCTAGTCCAAAAAATCTAAATAATCTTTACCAACCAAAACTAACCTAATATATATATATATATATATATATATATATATATATATATATATATATATATATATAGTGAACTATTAGAAGTGACCGAAAAAAATAAAGCGAGAATTTAAATACTTTATCAAAATATTTATTAAATTAATTGAATTTTTTAAATTGGCAGTCACTTTTATATAACATATTGGGCAAAATTTGGAAATATTCGAATAATATTAATTATAAAATTAATATACACAATATGCTTTACAAAAACAAATTATAAATAGTTAAGTTTCTAAAACAGTTTTACAGTCAAAGTCCTACAAAAATAGTATAAGAGATTAAATTTGATTTCAGGAGCTAAAACAAAGCAGCGGTATTTATTCAAATAATTATTGGATATATATTATAATATGTTGTAAGAAAATTCAAGAAAAAATGTTTTTATTTTCCAAGACTTCAAATAGAGTATTTAAAAACATAAGTCGATTAAATATATGAGTTAAATAATTTCTGTTGAAATGTTTTCTGCAAATTATGAAATGCAAGATAAATGAAGCAAAGCATAATTAGGTTATGTCTTATTTTACTAGTAAATTTTAAATACTTCAAATTATTAAAATTATTATGCAAAATCTTTTTAATTCTTTTGTAAAATATCCTGTGTTAGTTAAATAAATGAAAACCTAAAGTTTTTTTCCAACTAGTAAATTAATGGTTGCCAAACCATGCAAAAATATTATTTCAATTCATAAAATATTAAAATGGAATAAAATAAAAGCCTAATGTTACACCAGGAGAGCTCCCACTTGAGAGTAAATAAATTTAAAAATATTGGAAATACACCGAAAAGCACTTTGTCTTTTATTAGCTTTTGCTTTTTGAATATACAGAAATATTCATAAATATTCCGCATACATATGCTCTGAAAAGCATGTCAAACATGAAGTTTATTCGTAGTATATATTTTAATCCTTGAATAAAGATTTAAGTCCTTGAATTTGGTAGTCTATTACGTTAGATGAATCTTAATTAATCACTTTAACAATAGTTTATGACTACCCGAACTTTGTAGATGTATGAAAATGGTAGTCTGTGGTGTGCTGTACTTGAAGGGCTTGAAGGGCCGACCTGGAATCGGTGAGAATTCAGATGTTCTGTACATCCATAGTATTGCTAAAAACTAAAGCAGCATTTAAGGCCATCAATTCAGCATTCATGCTTGAAGAGGAATCGCAGGGAACATAGTAATCCTCGTTTAATTCTGGACAATGAAAAGTTGCACCTCCCCTATGGTTCTCTTTATCAACGGAACCATCTGTGTAGATTTTTACAAAGTTGTTATATATGGTGTTTATCAATTCCATAGTGACAGATTTTAGAAGGTGAGGTGAATCTTCTTTTGTGAGTGAACCAGGAATTTCAAGATTGGTTTTTATTGGGATTCGAAGGCAGGGTTGTTGTTCCAAAACAACTGGAATTTTTTCTGATACCATTGTGTTTAATGATGCGCAGGGTTTGTTATGATGGTAGAACAGTCGGATGTTAGTTACCAATGCAATGTTAGAAAGAGTGTTAAGCGAAATTGCTTTCACTTTCTGTTTTTTATATATAAGTCAAAGGGCATGACTGACAGTTCAATTTCCATAGACTGTATACTTGTGGTTTTTGGACAACCGAAACAAATCCTCAGAGATGAGTTCTGTAATATTTGTCATTTTCGAATATGAGTTTCAGCCGTTCCGCCCCAAACCTCACAGCAATACATGATTTTTTATTTTACAAAGGACAAATCAAATTGCCTTAATATATATGTATCTGCTCCCCATGTCCTGCTGGCCATTACGTTCAACGCTTTTTTTTATATTTGGACATTTGTCCGCTATGAAATTGACATGTTCTTTCCACAGTAGTTTTGGATCCAGTTTAATACCCAGAAGTACAGGATTTGAGCTATGCCGCAGTACGTTTCCATTTAAGTTTATAACTGGTTTATAGTTTTTGTGAAAGTATCGCCCGGAGAAGAAGCATAATTCAGTTTTTGATAGTGAAATAGTTAGTCGCCATTTATCAGACCACTCAGAGATTTTATTAAGTGCCTTTTGTAGGTGGTGAGTAGAAGCAGTTGGGTCCTTATCAGTGGCCCAGATAGTGACATCATCTGCAAAAATAGCCATGCCGATGCCTGAAAGGTCTATACTCCCTAAATCTTGCATCATTATGTTAAAAAGAGTAGGACTAATGACTGACCCCTGTGGTATTCGTTTAGAGTACATTCTTCTTCAGAGTAGGTATCATTGATCTTAGTTTTAATTTTTTCTATCTTTAAATAAGTCTACAATGTATTTCAATATCCTCCCTTTTAAACCGATTTCCATACATTGCGAAATAATAGGTATGCGTGAGACCTTATCAAAGGCTGCTTCGAAATCGATGAACACCACTAATGTACACATTTTGTTTGAGAATCCGGTATATATACTTTCTGTAAAGTTTAGTAAAGCATCACAGGTGCTTCTTTTAGGTCTGAACCCGAAAAGACATGAACTCAGCAGATTATAATTTTCAAGCCTCCAAGTTAAGCGGTTAACCAGTCTCTACAAATGTTTATCGAGACATAATGTCAAGGCTAAGCCTGTAAGAAGAAGCAAGTTCAGGAGATTTTCCTGGTTTTAGAAGTAGAATAATTATAGCCTGTTTCCATTTTTGTGGTATGTTCCCTGTCTCCCTGATTTGTGTAAAATTGCATCTTATTTCTTTCACAAACGACTCAGAACAATGCTGTAACATTAAATTAAGAATGTTATCTTCTCCTGGCGTAGATGACTTCAATTGTGCTACTGCAGCCTTCATTTTAGTTTCTGTGAATGGTTTATAACAGATATCTATTTGGGAAATTGCTTCATTCAAAGTTGTAAGAAATATATTTCTCTCATTCTTCAGATGAGTCTGCCAATTTTCCTCAATACCTGACTTTTTGACATATAATTTGTTGAATGCATTAGCAATGTCATTATCATTAGTAGTTATGATCCCATCCGGATTTGTGATCTGATAGATTTTATTATCAGGTTTTCTCTGCATTGCTATTAATATTTTCCATACAGCTGAGCAAGGTGTGTTTGACCTATGAAGTCATGCCAAGAGGTCCTTTTAGCCTCTTTTATTGCTCTCTTACATTTAGCCGATGTCTGGTTGTATTTGCTTCTATTTTCGGGTGTTCTAAATTTCTTCCACATTTTTCTGTCTTTTTATCTTTCTAATCTAAGGAGGGATATTCTCTCATTCCACCAAATGTTACTAGGCATTTGTTTATTTTTATTTATCTTAACGCTAGGGATACTTTTCAAGGCAGCCATCATTAGTTTATGTTCAATGTTTTCTGTATTACTTTCTGTGCAGTTTACTGTGTTATTAGCAAGATGTTTGAAAAGGGGCCAATTTGCACCTTTTATTTTATGTTGCGTAGTAATAATTCTATGTGCATTAACATTTCCCTCATTACTGTCGATATTAAAATATATTGGGAAATGGTCACTATTTAGATCTTTACCCACATACCAATTACTGATTATGTCTAACAGATCCGGAGAGGACAGGGTAATGTACTCAATGATCCTGTACTTGGTGACTCGTATGGTGGTTCTTTGTTTTTGTTTATAAGTACCAAATTAGAGTTCACAATCCAATCGTAAACTATCAGGCCATTTCTGTTGTCATTTCCTATATTCCAAGAGCCATGTCTAGCATTAAAATCACCCTTGATAAGGAGATATTTATCTGAATTCAGTAATTTTTGAAGTTCCTCATCAGTTACTAATTGATTAGAAATATATACGTTGACTACTCTTATATTAATATCTTGGTTAATAGTTATGTCACAGCTAAGTGCTTCCATATTTGTGGTGGTGATAGATTGATGACTTCTAACGACTATAGATTTATGTATCAAAGTTATAACACCACCCCCTCTGATATTTGCTAGTGAATTGTTAAAAATACGAGTATTAAAATTCTTGAAACGAGGGTGCCGCTTTTCATCCACAGGCAACCATGCCTCTTGAACACATATAACCTTAGCATTACTCAAATCCAATTCTTGTTTCAACTCTTCTATTTTATTCATCAGGGCGCTGGAAAAATTTCTGAGATTGATATTTAATCTGTGAATTATGCAAGTGTTTTGTTTTCCTCTCACGTTCATTAAAGTTTGTACCCAACGATATACTCGTATGTTGTTTCATCTTCTCATCTTTTGACCTTTTCTTCATTTGGATATGCATTTCTACTGCCTGCTTTCTGCTATGACATCATAATTCGATTCTTTTGTTTTTTCTCTTCTCGATTTGTCACTTCTCGATTTCTCATAATAATATTTCTATCTATTCCATATAATTCTCTTACACATTTAATGCGCTCGTCCTTGATATTCCAGATGCCCACTTTAAGACGATCAGGATGATTGTTTCTTTGCTTATTATAATAGAAAGCAGTCCCCACCTGGAGATCCGATTGGGGAACTATTACTCCGGAATGTATTACTCTCTGATTCATTCTGCCATATTTGTGTATGTATTAGGGGGCTGCAGTGGTCTTATGAAGCTTCTGTGGACACCTCTTAGTTCACTTGGGTTTGCTTAAGCTAATGGAATTCCAAGTTTAAGCCCCCTCACCGCGTCAAGGTGTGTGTCCACGAGGGGGTTGTTAGTTTGAAAAACATATCAATATTTTATTACATACAAGTTTGCCTGTAAATAATTGGTTATTTCATTATCTTTTCCTGTGCTCTGAATTTTTATGTAAAATAAAAGGACGTAATATGAAAATTGTAGAATTATACGTCGTTTTTATTTTATAATGTTAAGGAATATTTAAATTACAGTCCTCATTTTAGAAGAAAGTAGGGTATTTAGTGTTTTTGAATGTTAAAATATAAGTTTATATTAATTTTAATTATTTAATAAATAGTGACTAAAATAAAATTTCTCTTTGTTGACTTGAAAAGGAATCTAGTATAAACAATTTTTGCTTATATTACTTGTTATGACTAAATTAGGTTAAGGTATATTATTAAGAGATATTATAATAATCAACAATGTATTAATATGGAAATTAAAAATAATAACCCTTTAAAAATTAATAACTATTAAAATAAAACACAAAAATATATTTAAGAAAACTGAAATGAAGACAAAATTTAATTAATTTTAATCCCAACTTAAACAATAGTGAATATATTACCCGCTCAAAATAGTTCACATTTTATTACTAGAAATAGATTTGAAATCACAATCTAGTCAACTATTCGACAATGTTTCTGAAAAATCCAATGTTTTTAAGAAGTAATTTCATTTTGTTTACCTAATGCAGTTTAGTAAAAATTAAACTTAAAGTGTTTTTTTTTTTTTTTTTTTTTTTTTTTTTTTTGTTAAGATTCATTGAAATATTTTTTTTTTGCTAAACAAAGGAAACCAATCTACTAATGTTCTCTTGAAGTGTTCCTTCGGGCGTCCGCTTGATCTCAACAAAAGATCCACTTACTGCAAAGCAGTTCCTTATTTGAAGTTTTTTTCCCTTAGGCTCTCGTTCTTTTAACGTTCCTTTCAAATTTCTTTCTTAGCAAGTTTCTTTGTACACAATATCTTTTCCCATTTATTTCTTCTACTCAATTCATTACTGTCTTTACGAAAAATTCTAGTTAAAAGTAGATAGGTTGTTAAGTAATTAACTAAAATGTACGTAATTCATTAGTTTAAATTATATTTCTTGCTTTGTTACGACATACGTCACTTTTCTTATTTATTTGAGAGGGTAAATAATATGATACATTTTGCAACATGTGTAAGAGGAAAAGTGTTAAGACAACAGGTGGTCCTCGCACTTCAAGAGTTACTGTACATGAGCTAGATATTATTAATGAGAGGTAGGTCTTGTTCTACTTCAAAACTGCGAACAAGATTGAAGATGGATAAAAAAAATTAGATGAAAATCTTAATGATAACAAAGAAAGAAATATTTTAGTGTTTTTTCCAAAAGTTGATACAATAGGCCTACATACAATATATAAAGAATGGTGGAAAAATAACGAAACATTATATTTATAAAAGTAGTTTTAAAACATTCAAAAAACTATTTTAAAATGATAAAAATTGTTTTTCGGGCCTAACTATAAACTTAAGATTTCAGCAGTGGAACAATTAAAATGAAAAGAGTTCTTATAATGTTCCCTAATATGAGGCCTAGTGTGCTTAGCAATGTAAGATTTTTTGCATACTACCATTTCTTAAAATATGTTACATATTCAGAATGTTCAATACAGCTCCTGCATCGGAATTGTCAACACGTATTTAAAGACTGTTTATTATTTCATACCGAATCTAATTTATCATCGTATTTATCTTATATCGACTGTCACATGCAAGTCAGTGTTTTGAAAATCCTTATCATGTTTGCAGGAAAGACCTCCCGTTTCGTCTACTGTGATCTCTCAAGGCCAAGAGCAAGGTTACGTGGTCAGCACTATACATTTGATTTAACAAAAATTTATATTACCTATTAAAAGCCCTGACAATATCGAATGCCTCTCTCTTTCTTTCTCTTTTCTTTAATTAATATTATTGCGTCCACTTAATAATTGTATAATTGTATATATATATATATATATATATATATATATATATATATATATATATATATATCCTTGAATATAAGGCTTTTCTTTCATTTTTTTTATTGGTTCTACTACTAAAATTGGAAAAAAGTTTGTTTCATATGAAAAAAGTGATTGACAATTTTGCCACACACTGACATAATTCTTGACGCAATATAAAGTACCCTACAAATATATAATGTTAAACAAATTATTTATACTTGAATTTTTTAATCCATTACAAGCGGTGAATCTTTATTAATCACTTTAACAATATCTTATGACTATCCGACCTTTAAATTTTGTAAATTTTTGAAAACTTACTGAGACAGAGCGTTTTTGATCACTATGTGGCGATCTTCATCAGTCTCTTTTTCTTGGAGATATCGGGTAAAACGGTGACGATTTTAAAGACAGGTTTTCGAAAACAGTTTGATACTATCGAAAACCTGCCTTTAAAACCGTCACCGCTGAAAAACGTTCTGTCTCAGTAAGTTTTCACAAATTTACAAAATTTAAAGTTCGGATTGTCATAAACTACTGTTAAATTGAATGATTAAAATTATTTATAGACAAAAACACTTTTATCTGTCGGCTTTATGAAAATTACTGGAGAGAAGTTCAAGTCGTACACGTACAGAGGAGCTCATATTTTTGCTTTTACTACAGTAATTTTTTCGCAAAATAAGGTTTAAAAGTCCTAAACAAAGCCATGAACCCACTTCCTTCAAGCCCAAAAACCAATTGTTAGATGTGTTTATTGTGTGTTGTAGACCTTAAAAACTTCCAAGAATTAGTTAGTGTTAATTCGTATTGCTTGTCCTTTTGTTGTTGTTTTGTTAGTATTGTGTGTGTGTTATATGGGAATATTGTTGCCCTGTCAGTGATGTTACTATTTTCTTAGATGATTGTATGACTCTCACTACTTTGTTTTGTTATTGTATTATTTTGTGACTAAAGTCTTATTGAGTTTAAAGTTTTAAATTATTGCAATGAGTGTACTTGTATTTTATAGGCGTTATTAAAAACAATGTAAAACAGTGATCCCTCGTTATTCGCGGGGGTTATGTTCCCCGAACTTACTGCGAATAGGAAAAACCGCGAATTTTGAAACCACATATATATGGAAAGGGAATAATTACGTTCCGCATCAAAAATGTTATCATTAGTTACAGCTATACAATGTAATTATTATGATGTGTTGTATATTTAAGTACTTTACAATTACATGCATATTTTAATTGTTTATTTACGCTTTCCTTCAATCCGAACTAAACACTTCCACAAGTAGACGTGACGTTTCCAAAGCTACCAGGCACGACAGTCGAATGCGACAGCTGTTTAACAACTGACGGAAAAAACAAAATCCATTAGTTACAGTCAACGAATACGATTATTGATGTTTGGATTTCGAAAACTTATAAATTAACAGAAAGTAAACAGAAGTGGTACTAAACTTCTGTATGGACGCCGGATTGACTCATCGTTGTTTGTTAGTGGCAATACCGCCATTTGTTATACATAAGGAAAGCCTATCTTTTGAGTAGTAGGCCTAGTAGTGTAATATAACGGATATTTGGAGAAAAATCACATTTCTTTGTGAGAAGTAGCTACAAAATAAATAGGACGAGAACATATTATTCAACAACCTGCGCAATAACTATGCAGTCATTCTTGTCTTTTGTTTTGAACACGATACGTACTACCAGGATGTCGTGTTATGTTATCAACCGCGAATATTGAAGCCACAAATAGCTTGGGACTTCTGTGTTCTTTTCAGGCTTGATACGGGCAACGAACTAGTTGCCGAAACGTTGCATGAATAAAATATATATCTTTGACTCGATATTCAACCGTTTTATCATTTATTTAGTACCTATTTCTTGTGCTCAAATACAGATGCACTATTCTAGTTTGTGTGCATTAGCAAATCCTTTGATTTGTCTAATTATGTGTGAATGTCTAATTAGTATGATTATGATAAAAATAATGCAATAGCATATTTAAATTATATTCGGTTAGTTGCTATTCGAATGAGAAATCCTTAGTTCTATTTAAATAGCAGAGGATTGCCTATTTAAAAATGTATAAATGTGTATCTATTTAAAGAAACACCCATAATAATAAGTGTTTACATAGAGTTTTACTATGCAAAGTGCTTAATACACAGAAGAGAGAATAAAATCTTATAAAAGGTTGTGTTTATTTTCGGTCTGTCAGTTTATTCTGAGGAACGAATAAAAGTGGAGACATTGAATAATTGTGTTAATCCTCTTTTATTTCTATTTAATGTAGGCAGGAAACATAGTTTGTCTTTAAATACCGAGTGAGCCTAAATAAACAGTACTGAAACAGTTGTAAGATTTCCTTCTACTTTATTTACATAGTTTTCTCTGCAGTAGTTACCACCATGTCAGCAAAAAATAACCTGGAATGAAATACGTCAACAAGAATAAGCGGCAACAATCACAGGTCGGCCAGCTGATCGAGTTGGTAACTGCAGCTGATTCAGCTTTAGTACTGTTTATTTTAGCGCATACGGTACATGTAATTGGTTCTGGAGTTCATTATTAAATGAATATTTTCATTAGGTCTGTCTCCAAATATTTACATATAATATTTGTACTTCTATGTAGAGCAAATTGCTCTTCTGTTATAATTAGTAAAAATATATGTATAGCAAACTACACATTTTAAAATTATAGAAAAGAAATTTGTGCTAAAAGCATGAACATGAATTGGTATGTTAGACTTGTTCCCGTAACACTTAGCTTTGTTGTTTATTGAGGACAGTCGTTTCTGGAGATGTATCTCATTTCCGACAGTATCAGATATGTTGATTGTTTTGTGTGAACCAGCTTCACCCAATATACATACTCAACACTCAATATGTAATAATCTGATTACACGTTTGGACATCACAGCTTAATACCTCTATCCAACTCCACCTTACATTCATCCTAACCTAAAATAAACAAGCGGCCGAACAATAGGATACATCTCCCTCATTTAACAATATAGTAAGTTGAAAAT
>JBAIZL010000002.1:245150654-245173154 GCA_036971475.1 Prosapia bicincta
TTTCGTGGTATGCCGTCTTCCTGAGGGAACCAGGTTGTAGTGGAAGGTGTTCATGGTATGTATGAGTCTTGAATAACTTTGGTAGTTAGTTATTATTTTATTAATACCTATTAGCCTCGTATTCCGTTTATTGGTAATTACAGTAACACTTAAACAGGTAAACGTACTTCTAGGAGTTTTCAAAGCCTTTCCAATCAGTATTTATGTCAACAAAGTATCTATATCTACTTTACATTTTGGAATGATATTTCTTGTTCCTTCATTATCTTTGTTTTGCTTATATTTAAAAGTCAGAATATCCTTTATGTTCAAACTTCATCGGAATCTAATGTCTGTGAATTTGTTAACAGTTGTATTATTTTATTGCATTTAACAATCGTTCTACTTTTGTTGCTCTGAAAAGGTTGTCGTTAGTATCTCTCATAGTATCGAGTCAGTTCTGAATGTGTTTTTTTTCTAATTTCTAAGTCAATACAATATTTTTTGTTATACTATGTCACAGCGTCGTATATATTAGTTAAAATAGTTTATTGCTTTGTGTTTTATCACTCAATACCGTCTGTCTGCCATCTTTGCATTGCGCACTATTTCAAGTTTTAATTTACTAACAGTGAAAATGTTCGAATTTTAAACATATGTAGTAAAATTTGCCTAGGCCTAATGAAAACCTTAATTGGTTTTAATCACACAAACCGTTTAATTTCCAATGGAATTTCAATGTCGATATAATTTTTAAAATTAAAATGAATGTTTTTGTATTTTTTAACCTATTTTAAAAAGGGATGGTTGAAACCACTCTTCTATCCATTCCAATAAAATCCTGCAAATGCTTTTGATTAAATTTCCAAACAGAATTTATATTATTTTCCCTTTGCTAATTAAATTTGGTTGTGGTATAGACTATTCACCTTTTAATAGCAAATGAATTCACGGCATTTCACGTCATGTCAAAGTAATTATCTAGAGTTGTTCTGGTCAATGAAGAATTAAAAATACACACAGCATCAATAAACCCCGCAATTATAAAACTTGTTTAAACTAAACTAGTAACGTTAGTAATACTTAAAGAAAGGTTAGCAGAGCAAGAGCTCTAAGGAAGGTTTAGTGAAGTACACTTAGGTAGTAAGACATTTTGTCTGCCCACATTACATATTTGATTGTTAAATGTTAGGGTTTTGTTTTTTATATCACAACAGTTTCAGGACTCATGAAGGCTACAAACAAGTTGCCAAAACGTTGCTGTAATTAAAATATTTATTTAGTCGAAAATACGCATTTCCCTTCCAACCTCATAAGTGTGTCTAGATGAATACAAGTAATGATTAGTTCATAAAAAACTCCTATTCCAAAACAAATTTAGTATTGATTCCTTTTTCCTAGTGAAGAAGTAGATAATAATTTTATTTGGGGTAGACTATGTTTTTAAATTTAGTTAAATTCTTGATTTTCTTTAAATTTCAAATGTTAACTTCTACAAGTTGGCTATTCCAATGTTGACTACGATTCCGAGATAGTAAAAATGTAGAGTGTAAAGGAGTTACATTTATTTATATTTAACTAGCTGATCCAGTGAACTTCGCACCGCCTAAAGTGGTGAGTTAGAATTAGCTAAACTCACATAAGTTAGCTTTTATTATGTTAATATTTTATTAACATAATAGTTTAACCTAAATTAGTCGATCGAGAAAAGTGTGACAATAAAAGTATATGATTAAATATTATTTCTTGAAATGCACTCACTTATACAATATTTTTGTTTTTACTTCTGGTGCGTACATCAATAAATCAGAAGGGCTTCTGGCGCCTCACGTGAGCAAACTTTGAAATGTGTTGGAAAATAATTTAAATTTGTTGAGTGTTGCTTAGCAACCAAAATTTGGACGTTTTCAGTCCTTTCATCGACGTCTTTCGCTCTTGGTTTAGGATTTGAAAATATGGAGTGAATCTTGTGGTACAACCTTCTTCAGCGTTTGTTGTTCTATGACTTCATTGATGGCACGACCACAAGGATTCTGGGATATCGGGATCCTCCAACCATTGGTGGTCCGCAAAATGATCAAAAAACTTTCTATGTTTATCACTTTTAGGAGCTTGTGGGGCCAACCTTCTACAGCGTTTGTTGTTCTATTACTTCATTGATGGCACGACCACAAGGATTCTGGGATATCGGGATTCTCCAACCATTGGTTGGTCCGCGAAATAATCAACAAACTTTCTATGTTTATCACTTTTAGGACCTTGTGGAGCCAACCTTCTACAGCGTTTGGTGTTCTATGATTTCATTGATGGCACGACTACAAGGCTTCAGGGATATCGCGACTCTCTAACCATTGGTTGGTCCGCGAAATAATCAACAAACTTTCCAAGTTTATCACTTTTAGGAGCTTGTGATTTATCACAACAAAGTCATCTCCGAAGTATTATGGCTTCTAAGTGGCTAGGGAAGCACCACATCTTAATGGTAAGTCGAATCTCAACGTTTGTCCTGCACTCATCAGTCAAGCTAATCCTTCCGCCACAAGCATTTCCTAAAGTGGACGTAACAGCCATTGATTTCTACTTTGGGGAAATAGTCTCGGATTGCTGATATTGAGGCAGATTCAAAGTCGATATTGATTTGCCTAGGTTTCCATTCAGGGAGTGAATCACGGATGAGGTTGAACATGCGGAGATATGTTTCCCTTTTCTTATCTGGAAGAAGAGCAAATATCACTGGATGGACGTTTGTTTCCTCACTCAAACTTTTAAAGTCTGCATGTATTGTATAAACTTGAGCAAATTGTTTGATACAGCTCTTGAACGTACAATCCATAAAAACTGTTTTTGAAGACCTCTTGGTTTTTTTCACCCGTGAAGAATATTATTCTTGGGCCTGTAGATTAATACCTCAAAAGAAAACTACTGCTGTCGAACATTTTCAAACACTCCTCGTCAAGAATTATACTGTCATGAGATGTCTCTTTCCTCGACCGTCACTTCTATTGATTTCCAGGGTTATTTTTAATAGACGAAGTTGATGGAATTTCTTTAACAAAGTTATATCCTTTGTTATGAAGATCGCCTATTTCCTCGGTGTAAATCTAGGATATGGGCGTAGACTCTTCTCTTGCTCTCTTCTTTACCTTGCAAATTTGTTTCTTGACACATAAGAATGCTTCGTCAGGTGGTTCACACTAATGATCCGTCACTACTTTAAAATCAACCTGTACATATCTTTGATTTTTGCCTCTGACATAAGTTTTCTCTGTGCTTTCTGTATGCATAGTCGAGATAATACATCATCAGTTTCCCCTTAGTAGAAGAAGTCACCTCCATATTCACTAAACATTATAAAAATACTGAAATGAATATTAAACTGAACTTATCGCCAGAAGAGTTCAAAGCAAAGTAACCACTGGAGTTTTTTTTGTTGCCATTTTTGGGAATAATGCTTTCTGTAAATAGTTTAGGGGTGGGGTTAGGGGGGTGGATAACCTGGGGAAATCCACAATATTGAAAGCTATTATATTAGCTGGTACGAAGTAACCTCTCTCTCAACCCTCCGTCTACCTGACATGGCCCAGGCCATTCACAGGTACTCTTTGACGCCGCAGCTGATTCATTATTGAGTTAGTTTCTACTCTCATTTTAAGGGCAAATTTTATAAAAAACAACAAAGATTTAAACAGACCACTCTGTATTATTTTATTATAGCTCTACATTTTTGTTTTTTATCAAATTTTCCCTCGTTTAGTGCCGTATATCTTATTTTTGTATGTACTTCTCAAATATTCGATAAAATGTCGGAAATTATGATTGGCTAAAAAAGTTAGTTTATCTACTGAGGAAGATAGAAAGTTTCGTTCTATGACTCTAATCACTCAATCCTACATTCTAAAACTGGAGTCTGGTTTGTATGCATTTTCCGCGTATCAGATTTACGACCTACCCTAGTCAATTGCTATTGTTTTTTCGTGCACGCATATTTCGCTTTACGAATTTTTCTCTTCACACATTTTTCATGTAACCCTTTCAGGATTTCCTGCCCCTACCTACTTACTATTTATCAGGCCACTTCGACCACTACCCTTTCTTCAGAAAAAAAATATCAATGGAATATTTGAACTATCAGGCCGGTTCGGTACCTTTCAGAGCCACCTGTCTTCTGCCATCCTCTTTACATGATAGTTGTCTTTTTTTTATTTCCTCCCTTATTTCTTTATCCATTTTCATTTCGTTACGTTTTTATTCAGTTCTGTTCCTTTCAAGTCTCGATTCATTGCAGTTTCTTCGTAAACAGTCCATTTCCGTCGTCATTAATTACTTATTATTAGCTTTAGTAACATCACATACTTCCCAACAATACTTTTATAAATGTGTTCCTTTGTTTCTGTTGTGATAGTCTTTTCTCAGGGAAGAGAGTTCAACGTCTCACTGCTCTGCTATTACTTATTCTTTCAATAATTTCATCATCACTACCGCCTTTCTTATTAAAAATCACAACTAGATATTTCCATGTTTTAACCTCCTTGATTTAAATGTTTTCTAAGCCAAGGTCACAAATCTCGCATTTGCCTTCTATTAGCTATTCACATTTTGGAATGTTCATCGTTAACTGCCTCATATTCCTTCTGCAATGTGCCTATCTTATACCTAAGATCATGTTTGCTTCCTATATTACGATGTGATCGTTCGCGAAGAATAGTGTAACGAGCTATCTGTTCCCCACTTATTCTCAAATTTTGGGGTTTTCTACTCCATTCCTCTAGGGATCCAGTTAGATCTTAAATAATACATTTAGTCCTTTAAATTAACATATTTAAATAATTACCGTTAGTAGGCCTACCTAAAGTGTATTTCTAACCTCAATTACTTTTAAATGGTTCGTATTAATTCTTTACTAGTTTATTACATATTATTAAACGTAAAATTAAACAAATTAAGCGTAGCAAAAAATCTTTTCTACATTGTATATTCTTTTTATTCAATTTTCTGAGTATTTCAGTCAATCTTCTTTTAAGTCGGGTAAATCTTCCTTGGCAAGCTAAAGCAATCCATAAAGCGTTTGCCATATAAACGTATATATTTATAATACAAATTATATAAAGAATTTTATATCTGACTAGATATTAAAGTTTAGATTCCGCTCTAAACAGTAGAAGCAAAGATGCCGTTCTCGCGTCTAAGGTAGAGAGCAAAGGTTACGCCCTTGCTTAACCGAACCATTATTTTACCCCATCCCCTGACAAAGAATATTCATCCCTACGTAAAATCCGCTTATATTTTTCCACAGGCGGTAAGAGCCTTAATGTAATCAACCCTTAAGATACGTTGACCAAAACACTTTAAATCTACTCTTTGGTGTTGCCCAAAATACTGTGATTTTTCAACTTTTCAAGTCAATGTTAAATCACTACTTCTGTTAAATTTACCAATTATTTGTAGTAATTGAAATAAACTTTAACATTTTAAAAATTACTCACTGTATTTATTACTTGATAAAATGATTTATTTTTTACTTTCAATAATATCTTTGTGTCATCCTTTGGTACAAGTAATATATTTTTTATAAATATGTATATACATATGTCAGAATAACATTATTAATTGACAAAATAGAAAGCAAATTAATTTGCAATTTTCCTCTTTCTTTTCTATGTATGGTGTTGGACTTTTATTTTTATTTCCTTCGATTTGTAAGCTTTCTTCTTTTTGTCGTATGTATTGTGTTGTAGTTTTTCTCGCTTTCCTTTTGCATTGTCCGTTTGCGAAGCAAGGTTCGATACCAATAATCCTGCTTGTTTGTTTATTTTCCTCCTTTCATTCATTTTTAGTCCGTGAGCATTAATTATAATATTGTGGGGTAACCATGGTAACAATTTAAGGTTATACAATAGACGTTTCGACGATAACCAGATGGGGGCCAAAGAAACATTTATGTACTTATCTGAGTTATACAATTCTAGCTATGGGAAAGTTGCCTCAGTTCCAAAGCGCTAAACTTCGAACATGAAGATAACCAGTTCCAATCCGATCTAAACTTCCCAAATTTGTATAATGTAATTATTGAAAAAATATTTGGAAAAACTGTAGCAACGTCAATATTGTAATCTACTAAAGGTTAAAAGAAATGTATTTGAACTTGATTGGATGGATAAAAACGTATTTTATTAACAATTGAAAATCTGTACAAGAAATATAACAGGAGATTGTGAGTTAATAGAAGGAATTTAAAAAGAATTTACCATTTATAGTAAAAACTTTAATAAAAGTCAAAGGAAAGAAATATTGCTATTTTGAGGTTAGGTATTTATATGTCATAAGCGAGTAAAGGTGGGGGATTAAAATCTTTAACCAAAGTAGCTATAATACTTCAGATTTTATAGCTAATAAACGTAAAATTAAGTAATATTGAATATTGCCTGTGCTAAAAGGATGTTTAAGGAGACGTACAATAACATAAAGCTATAGTGCTAGGCATCAGCGACATCTTCTTTAATAACAAGCTGAACATGTGATTAATGATTTTACTTTGAAACGTCTCAAAAGTGATTTATGGCCTGAGCAGGTGGAAGAATGTAGCAAGAGGCGGTCTTTTACTTGGTAAATTAAAGTCATTAGTTGTAAAAGTTTCACCCATTTCAGAATAATTTGCCATTTCGTTGTGTTAATCAGTGTTTAATAATCACGTCTATTGCTAAATGATAGAACCAATTCAACACAAGGTGTATATAACTCATTTATGGATTTATATCGTATTCAATATTCACATTGTATGGTTTTCTTTCACATTGTCCGTTTGTAAAGTAAAGTTCGAGTCCGTTAATCCTCTTTGTTTGCTTATTTTATTATTTTCATTCATTTTTAATCTTTGAGCATTATTTATGAAATATCATAATAATGTGATAGCCATTGTAACTATTTAAAGTTGTAAAATGAAAGTTTCGACGACAACCAGATGGGAGCAAAAGCAGAATTCATATAAGACTTTGAGAAACAGTAGTCTAGCTAAGGGCACTGGTTCAGTACCAAAAGCGCTAGACTTTGAACATGAAGATACTTAGTTTCTAATCCTACCTAAACCCCCAAAATCTTATAATTTAATTATTGAATAATTATTTTTAAAAAACTGTGTTAAGATTCAGGTTAAAAATATGTATTTCAAGGTGATTGTACTTAAATATGTATTTTAATAACAATTGAAAATTTTAAAATAATAGATATAAAGAAAGTGTGAACTAATAGAAGACATTTAATAATAATAGAAAGAATACAAAAATTAAAACCAATTAATGCCAATATTGCATTTCGTCATTTCTTATTGTAAAATGTGTTTATTAAATTAAGATTATTAGTATTTTATTTTTAATAACATTATTACAAACACGACATAAAACCTTAGAGTAGCTACGAAAGGAAATGTCAATTTTTAACTGATGAAATTGAGTTGCTTTTTTTACATAAAAATACAACTTCTTATTAATGTACTAATTTCTAAACTATATTATTTTTATTCTATCAATTCACGCTCCTTATATATCAAATTTAAAATCGTTAATAAAATACGTTTTATTCAATCACTCAAGATCAAAAGCTTGTAGTGGATGATTTTTATGTTACCACAGTTTTTTTTAATATTAATTCACTAAATAAATGTAATAATGAATCAATTTTAGTTTTATATAGCAGAAACATTTTTCACAAATGAGTAAAGGTATGCAATAAACTGTATAAATGAAGTCCAAAATGGCCAAAAGCAAACAATGATGCTGCATATTGCATTATTTACTTGTCAGCGAAACATATATTGGCTCTAATTAGACAATTAATTAAATTTCGTGTTAATTATTAATAGTGTTCAAATATTTCCACTGGTTGAAGTAAAGTAGATTCTGCCAGTATTCAGGAACAAAGTTGTAAATGTAATACAATATTACGGAATGATCTCAAAGGAAATCATCAGGAAAGTACTTGGGAAAAAGAGGGAGATGGAGAGAGGTGTACAAAGGAAATGCTGGTTTAAGGAAATCCAAAGCTATTTCCCAAAAGAGTTTTGTCATTTATTAATTTCACAAGTGGGACATGAAATCCACTACATTATGAAATGAAACAAAGGCTATGGTATATCGTGATTTTCTAAAATTTAATATATAAAACCCACTTTATTAATTTGTTTCCCAACTTTTCTGTTGAATAAAATTTGAGTACTTTTTAAAATTTTTAATAATAATTTTTTCGTTTACACCTCGATATCTATAATTTATTTTATAGTGATCATCCGAAAGTTAACTAAAGTACTTGTTTTCTAAAAATGAACCACACATTCCACGCGCCGGGTAGGGTAATTGTTCAAAATTAATTTTAGAAATTTATATTCAAAATTGTTGTTTAGGGGACAACATTAGTAAGTACCCATCTAACCGATAGTATATATTCAAGACAAAATTAATCGGTTAGAGAATAAATCAAAATAGAAAACAAGTAATATATAAAAAAAAATTAAGTCAATTCCTACTTAAATCAACAAAGAAGAATTTTTTCAGTTTTTTTTTTTTATTTTATAATTACAATCAATATAAATATGTATATACATAAGTCAGAATAACAATTTTAATTGGCAAAATAGAAAGCAAAATTCCTTCCAATTTTCCTTTCTATGTATGGTCTTGATCTATTATTTTTATTTGTTATTATTTACACGCTTTCTTCTTATCGTCGCTTTCATTGTGTTGTAATTTCTTTTCGCTTTCCTTTTATAGTGTAAATTTGCGATGCGAAATTCGATAACGGTTATCCAGTTTGTTTGTTTATTTTATTCTTTTTATTATTTTTAATCTTACAGCATTATTTACGGAATTTCGTAGTAACCATGGCAACAATTTAAAGCTATATAATGGAGGTTTTTCATATAAATCTTTAAAAAGTTAATTTCTAGCTATGGGAAAGTTGCCTCAGTGCCAAAACGTTAGGCTTCGAACATGAAGATACCCATTTCGAGTCTGACTTGAACCCCCAAATTATTATAATTTAATTATTGAATAAATATTTGAAAACACTATATTAATATCAATTGTCGTCCACTATAGGTTTAAAAAAATGTATTTAAACTTGTCTCGGATGAATAGAAACGTATTTTATTAACGATTGAAAGTTTGTACAAGATATATATCCGGAGAGTGTGATTTAATAGGAGGATCTTAATAAACATAACAGTTTGTGGAAGGAACTAACCTGAATCAGGACTCAAGTTACATATTGTGTATAAAACATGACAAAACACAACTTTGGAAATCGCAAAAGACAAACATTACAGAAAACCATCACAATAACAGATTCGATTTAAAAACACAATCTAACAAAATAATCATAAATATTATCGTTTTTACTTAATGAACGATTTACATTTAAATTGCGCTATGCCTTCGGAACATGAATTTCGTTTAGTAAAAGTAACAAACAGTATTACCAAAATAACAGAATTAAAACCTATTTGATATTAAAATTTTAAAAAATCTAATATTAAAAATTAAGAAAAATTAGTTTTTAACAAGTTTCATTATATCTGTTGAGCACTTCGATATTCTTGTACATGCTGACCTTATTTTTATGAAAATTTATATATATTACACATAAAAATAAATTACACATGACATAAAAATCAGACAACCCAAATCAAACTTCGCCATACACATATAAAACACACTACACTAACAGACCAATATAGACACCAATCTAAAAACCCTACATTACATCAAAAAAGCAACAAACTATACACAACAGAAAACTATGACATATTCAAACACCACAAATACTATCCACAACACATTCTAAACGCCAAAACAAACTCACAATCAAATACTATATTGGAACACTTCATATACAACTACTCTATTAACAATAAAACACCACGGAAAACCAATACACCACAGACTCACACCTGAGCAACAGTCTTGTCCATGACTCGCAGTATGGAACAATGCACTGACCTAGTGCGAAACACGTCTGCTGAAAAATATCAGTAAGTAGAGGTTTTTTTGTTAAGTGATACCAAAAGTGTAATTTATAAATATAATTTAATACAGTTATTTAAAACTATAAGATATACACTTATTTGTGGTTTAAATATCCGAAATATGAGACAATACGTGAATAATTCAATTTACTTTCTTATACTTTAAACCGAGACTTAATCTTCTATTTCATAGGCGTAATCTCCTAATAGGTATAAGGGGGTATATGGGAAGGGTGGTGAAGTATTCAGACCCATGAGGGTTATGTATTGTCATCGCGTCTACCTATTGAACTAGATAAATAACTGCACACGAACTCACAAAACAGTATACTTTACTGTCATACACGTTTCAATGACTTATGTCTTCATCATCAGTGGTACTATTACAAGTTGCAATTGTAAATTTGTATTAGTGTCACTGATGATGATGACTCAAGTAATTGTAATATGACAATAAAGTATATTGTTTTGTGAGTTCGTGTGAAGCAATGTATTTGTTTATAGCCTTAACTCACAACCCAACTCAATAAATATTTATTAAAGTAGATGTGAGCTCTATAGGGGTAAAAACTTTAAGTCAGTTATAAAAATGATTCACTTGATAAATATTATGCACAATTAAAAATAAATTACACTTTAACACACATATTTTACAAGTTTATTTACTGTGTTTCTTTTAAATAAATCACATACAAAATAACAAAGCTACAATATTTTGTACAACCACAAAAATACTGGAAGTTACTAAGAAGAGTACAAATGTGTCTAATAGTTCAATAGTCGCCGCACGAGAGCAGCTCGTTCCAGTCTCCATTTATAATCAGCTGTTTGTTACAGACTTAATTTTGTCGGTCCATTTTAAAATTAAATATCAAATCGAAAAGAATGGAGTCGGATAAGAGAAGCCAAGGAGAGTGTCGTAAGTGATCAGGCAAAAAAAGCTATTGCTGAGTAGTGATTGCTGAGTCGATTTGAGGAATTTCCAAGGAAATAAGCTGACAAGGAGGTAACATTTTTCACAAAAGTAAATACTTTAAATTTATTTACAACATATTGTAGTTTGGTGAATACCTTGAGTTTGTGGGGGAGGTGAAGTACCTGGGAGTTACTCTGGACAGGAAACTCACCTGGAACCCACATCTTGAGAGGACAGTTAACAGAGCCAAAAGGGCACTGATGACTGTGAGAAGAATGGTGGGTAAGAAATGGGGACTGAAGCCATCAATGATGCACTGGATGTATCTGAGGTTGATAAGACCTATGATTACCTATGGAGCTCTGGTGTGGTGGACAAAGGCCAACCAGGCACAGACAAGAGCTAAACTGAGCTCTATCCAGATATTGGCCTGTCTGTGCACACTGGGAGCGATGTCAACTACACCAGGTGCAGCAATGGAAGTAATGCTTAACCTCCCTCCCCTTGAGCTTGTCCTTAGTGGAGAGGCGAGGCTGGCGGCATGGAGATTGCGCAACTCGAGCAACTGGGCTAACCTCCCAGATGTCTCGGGACATATGAGTATCGAGTGCGTGGTCAAAGAACCCGTCTTGGAAATGGGCAGAGACCACATTACTCGAATGTTTGCACCTGACCAGGTCCACCAAACTGTGATGGAATGGTCAGGGACATTAACATCGGGAGCTCAGATCTGGTACACAGATGGCTCCAAGATGGACTTCGGCACTGGAGCGGGGGTGTATTGTAAAACCCCAAGGGTAGAACTAGTTTTTTCCTTGGGGAGGCATACCTCTGTCTTTCAGGCCGAAGTATATGCAATAAATGCCTGTCTGGGAGAGATAGCGAGAAGGGAAACACATGGGACCCGGATTGCTATTTTCTCCGACAGTCAGGCAGCAATTAAGGCACTAAACGGACACGTGTTCACCTCGGCCATAGTCAGGGAGTTCCTAATTAACCTACAAGCTCTGGCAAGGCACAATCAAATTAAGATAGGTTGGGTGCCAGGGCATAGTGGAATACTTGGAAATGAAGCCGCAGATGCGCTGGCCAGGGAGGGGTCTTCGACTCCCCTGATTGGACCGGAGCCTGCGGTAGGTATTTCCAAATCCATGGTCAAGATGACAGGGCGAAGGTGGATGGCTGAAAGACACTGTGAGCACTGGATCAGGGCCGAAGGAATGAGACACAGTAAGCTAACCCTTAGGAAACCTTTCTTGGGGCTGCAGAAGAGTCTCATCTTCCTGTCTAGGCAAGAATTAAGGATAGCCACAGGTCTACTCACGGGACACTGTGGACTAAGGAAACATTTGCATAAAATGGGTATCTACAAAGATGAACCAGTGTGCAGATTATGCGGGCAGGAACTGGAGACTGCCACACACATTATTTACAGATGTGAAGTACTTGCTGAGAGTCGCTTCAACCTCTTTGGTGATGGAACGGCATTGGTGGATGCTGAAGGTAAAACTCTAGTCAGGAAACTCCTAAACCTGGTAAGAGGGAAGGGGTTATTTGACTAGATCAGGGAGGTAAGTACAATATACCTTAAGGTAGCAGTGCTTCGGGCAATTCAAACCCGCTCCCAAGTTAAAAAAAAAAAAAAAAAAAAAAAAAACTATATTGTAAGTATGTCCAACGTCCACAGTCTGAGAAAAGTTATTTGTCAAAATTCCTTTTGTGGTGTAAGACATTCTAAATTTTATTTTGGGACATAACTTAGCTATTTAGCTTTTCTATGGCGGGGTGTGACACATTCAACAAACATATAACATTTTGTTTAAATTAAATAAATAAAAATGAAAACTGAGATATGTTAAAAATTATTTTATTTCGTATAAAATAAAGGTTGCATTTTTTGTGTTTGTTATTTTTTAAAATATTATTTATAATAAAAAGCAGGGGCAAATAGATTATAGCCATTGCTTAACTAAAAAATTAGTCAGAAATTGTTAATTCATTTAAAACTTTCACTAAACGAAAACTTATTTATCCTCTTGATTAAGATGTAGGTAAATATATACGCGAATCAAGGTACTTTACGTTAAAGTAATGTAGTTTCGGTCAAAAGTTAACACCATTTAAATTTCAAAGACAAAATTTAATTAAAACCTAGCGTCAGGTTAAACACCCAGTTTTATCTCACTATATTTGTTTATAATCAAGAACGTTAAGCATTTGCATCTTAAACTTTATTCATTAAATTAATTATTATGCAATATTATCCCATCACATCTTAAACTCCAAATTGATACGCTTTAAAACACGTTTCGAGTACCCCATACATAATGGACTTACAAAAGAATGGGCGCAGTCTTCCTTCAGAGCGATATCTGTACTCTTCTTAGGCTCTGTGCTGTAGGCAGTGTTAAGTAGCATTATATTGCAGTAAGGGGCTTTGCTATTTCATGCTCGGATACGCTTTCATGGCATCTAGTATTGTTCTAGTAGCTTATGCATTTATATTTCTGCTCTTTGCTCTTCGTGTCTATTGCAGAATATACATTTTTCTTATCTTAAACTGGCAGGGTCTAAACCCCTATTTAATCCCTATTTGGCAGGCTCTAAACTCCTACAAAGTCCATATCTTGCAGGTTCTACACCCCAAGAAGTCCCTATCTATCAAGTTCTAATCTTTATATAAAGCTTATCAGGCAGGACCTAAACCCCTAGAGACCTCCTATCTAGCAGGATCTAAACGTTAGAAAGTCCCTATTTGGTAGGCTCTAAGCCCCTACAGAGCCCCAGTCTGACAGGACTTAAACCCTAGAAAACCCCTATCTGGCCTCACACCGACTCTCTTTCTCTCTCTCTCTCTCTCTCTCTCTATATATATATATATATATATATATATATATATATATATATCTTTCTCTCTCTCTCTCTTTCTCTCTCACACTCACCACTCATAGCAAAAATTGAGGGTTATATGGGAAACTATAGATAGCAAGTCCTGTTCAATGAAAGAAGTCATTAATTTTTAAAAGAGAACACGTTTCCCTCTAATTTCAAGTTTCAACGAGCAGTGTACCGTTTCTTAATTTTCATAATAGACGACACCGGGTCGTCAGCACAGGCAGTATATTGCTGTGTTCACTACGAAAGGAGATCCTTTAAACAGGTCCTTCCTTTCAACGGCACTAGAAAATACTAAAACGTTTGGAGGGGCGATGCCGGGAACATAACCATCAACATCTTACACACATCCTTAGCTCGAGAGAAGAATCCTGACGTGTCCTCTTTACAATAGCACGGTGAATTTTTTTTTTTTTTTTTTGTGTTCCTTATGTATTTTTTAAGCCAATTATCGTGTGATATTATCGGAACTATAGAAAGGCCTACACCCATGGATCACATACGATTTTTTCCTAACCCCTGAAATCTGGGGCCTATAGTTTTTCTCCTTAGCTCGACTGGATGGGCATCAGTCGAGTACTCAATACTGTGTACAGGTTCCAACACCTGTGCACCACGGACATTCCCTGACCAATAGCCGAAGCGGTTGGCAGACTAGCAACTGTGCTTACGTCTTCGGCAGAGCTCACAGAAACATCCCACATTAGTTTGTCAAGCTCTGGTTCTTTCAGCACTCCCAACGCGCAACGATTTTGACCAGTAAAAAATCCCTAGGAAAAGATGTAAATGTTCTTATTTAGTGGTTGTGTTGGTAATGTAGTATGCGTATAAAATGTATCTGTGTGACGTAGTAGTTAAGTGAGTGTTGTCAGTAGTGTTTCTGTTAGACTGGGGTAGCGCGAGGGTCGCCAAACCCCTCACGTAGGTGCGGCTAGTCCACTACCCTCCGAGGGTTATTGGATAATAGATGTTTCCCACATAGGGCATATTTATGGCCTCCAGGCAGGGAGCTTTGGAAACGTGTATGCAAGTACATCAAATAAAATTTTAACAAAAACACAATCAAGCACACTTTAAAACAACTGAGATAATATTAATAATAATATTACAAATAACACATCTGAAATAATGTTACAGGAATAACACGACGTAGAAAAACACAGGATTTGTTCAACAACGGCAACCATTTTCTACCGACTGTGCCTTTACAATCACACAAACACGAAAAAATTATTGAAGTCTACAAAACAGACAAAAAATAAATATGCATGACGCTGTTTAAAACCGACGCAATAAAACAAGCTTTTACGACGAAAGAGGAAAAACACGGAGTGACAGAGAGTTGTCACGGCGCTCGGATTATTGAAGTTTTTGTATAAATACAGCACTGTTTATTAATGCAAACGAAAAAATAAAACAATAAAACCTCTCTCATTTCCGAATATACAAAGCACAATCTCCCCGTGCACTAAAACTCTAGTTGGAATAAAACGCAAATAATTTTTTTCAGGGTGGCAAAATCGT
This sequence comes from Prosapia bicincta, assembly GCA_036971475.1. Classification (NCBI taxonomy): domain Eukaryota; kingdom Metazoa; phylum Arthropoda; class Insecta; order Hemiptera; family Cercopidae; genus Prosapia; species Prosapia bicincta. The sequence continues at coordinate 245,165,981 of JBAIZL010000002.1, forward strand.
TTTCAGTAAACAAAAACATACATGGAAGATCCATGCTCAAACATATGTCGTTATGCGTATTTTTATGGAACAATTTTGCAAGCGATATTTACTTGGAATAAATACAATAATTTTAATTTCTTTCTACAGGAATTTATATATAAATATTGTTCTACGAGTAATAATTAAATATATCAAAATACGAAATAATCAAATTCTTATACTCATGCGTGTTAGGCCTAATGAAAATATATAAAAAAATTTTCATGTTAATGATAATTGGAAAATTTTATAATGAAATCAGAATAATTTGTAAGCTTACCTTTTTACATGTGATTTCGGATGGTCATAATATTCCAACGATATTTCTGTTGTTTAAAAAAGGATCACGGTCCGATGCTTAGTAAGCAGGTAGAGGCAGGAAATCCCGTAAGTGTTACCTAAGTAACCGATGCACGAGAAGAGCCCTGGCCCAAGACAGGTTAAAAAGATAAGGTCATTCCCAAAAACATTTATAACACAAAACGTCAGATTTATAGAAAATTTCAATGCAGAAACGGGATCGTATATAATTTATTTTGTGCAACCTTTATTAATAAGAATAGTACCTTTATCTATTTGTAAATACTTACTAAAATGCTACCTACCAACAGATTATGTTTGTAGGTCAGGAATACAACGAGGGCGCATGCGCAGAACTCTAAACCGAGCACGACTCATTTCTATGCCAGGGCTCTTCTATTGAGCCGGTGACCGTACCCCTCAGATCCCCATCCCCTACACTCGCTGCCACAAGCCAGTTTTTTTCTATAACACTGATTATTCGCGGTGGGCGTTACTAGTGAGCAGAAAAGGTGTACGATGTTTTCTATGTTGAGTGAATATTCCTAACCTGACATAACCTATAACCTAAGTTAAAATAACCTAACAATTATTTCTATAGTTTGTTAATGTTGTTTATGTCTGTTCCCGTCGGATCAGTTCGACCTCCCTACTTGGCGGATTAACACAGATCGGATGAATCCGACTAAACCCACTTTTCACGAGTGGGTATTACTTTTTACGAGGTTTTTAAAGTTGGTATTACTTGTATATTACAACTTCTTCGAGTGACTTGTCCCTCTAGAATATAGTGTTTTGACAACCAACTGCACTATCTTCACTTCATTCCACCAAAGCTCGCTCGACTGTCTGGAATAATAACCCAGTGTTAACTCCATACATAAATACCACAGGTTTTCAATCCATGATACTCTTCTTCTTGGCTGAGTTATGCTTATCTTCAATCTGTCTTTGAGTAGATATCTGCAGAAAATATTTTGTATTTTGCATTTAATAGCCGACGTATTCATCCTTCCTTTTATGGCACTTATTACTAATTCAAGTTCTTTATCTATCTGGTTTTGTAAGTATTCGTCCTAACTATCAATGTGGATTTTAACATCCTATACGCCCACATTTCAAAACCTTATAAGTTTATTCGCCTGGCTTCAGTTAAACTCAATGTAAGAGATAAACTCATAACAGGAGTAACAATATACGGAATAAAATTTGCCCATCTTTTCCAGTTAACACTCTCTTTAGCTCTCATTAGATTTATTTGAGTGTTGTCCAGATTTTGGTTTAAGAAGCATCTGCTGTACTTTTCCACCAATTCAATATGATCACACCATGAGTTACCATGATCGACGTCACGTTTTTTTTGTATTAGTCCTGTATTGGATTTTTTCCAAATCAATTTTAGTGATAATGCGACTCTTTTAATTGTCACAATAATACAAAATATGTGGAAAACTTCCAAACTGGTGCCACTGACAAAACAGTTTCTTTTGAATAATATGCCACTTAGCTGCTAAGTTTTCAATTCCTTCTATTGGTTCATAATCCCACACACACACACACACACACACACACACACACACACACACACACACACACAAACACACACACATACACACATGCATTTAACATTAATAAAGCAAAACTACTAATCAGAATATAAAAGAAGTGTAGCATACCTTTCCGAAGAAAGCTCTAGACGCCCATTTTTTCAGTTTTTTTATTTCTTAGTTTTTAAAAATTATTTGGTTGTTATTATATGTATTTTAAATATAAATAAATATGTGTGTGTGTGTGTGTTTATGTATATATATATATATATATATATATATATATATATATATATATATTTGTTTCGATTTTTAATCATTAATATAATTATTTTTATTCATTCACCTAAATTCAAATACAATTTTTAAAATTTCTAGTGGATGACACTTCATGCTAATACAGTTTCTTCATATAATAATTCATTAATTTAATTACAATGAATTAATTTTATAACGGAGAAAAACCTTTCACAAAAGGGGCAAGTTATGCAATTTAGTTATTTCGTCCCATTTGGTTTAAAATGAGCGATTATAAATGATTTCATAAAACAGCTGATTTTATGTTATAGGTTATGTGATGAAACAGTTGTTTAACGTATTTGCTATTTTTCTTCATTTATATTAACTGTAATTATTCAATAAAATTTAACTAAATTACAGTTCGTTGACCTAAGCAGGATTTGACTGTAAAAAATGTTTTTTTTTATATTACTTGTTTACTTGCTTGATAACAAACCCCTTTATTTACAATTTTCCCAAAGGTCATGTCTGAGATTGGATGTACATATTAAGTAAAGGCAATAAAAATCGAGTTTAAATCAAATTAAATTGTACATTGTTTGTAACAAGAACGAGTCTCTGAACGTGGCTTTACGCTGTCTGAAACTTGACAAATTGAATTAACCTGGGATGTGTATGACGAGACTTACATAACAAAACACAATTTAAACTTGTAACAGGCCACAGAATTGTCGTGATGTAGGGTACGTTTTCCATTTGTTGGCGACAAATATACACGATGAAAACATACAGCTGATAATTCAACAAAGTTATTTAATAACAATAACTAATATAATTTACTGTAAACGATTGTTTGCCTATTGCAAATGAAGGGCTTTCTTTCCTTGACTAATAAGCCTATTACGAGTAAATCAAATAACTTGAATATTTATTGTTATAGTAGAAACAGGAATCTGTGAACCGCTCCTGATAAATTTTCTCGTCAAGTTCACATAATATATTTTTCACATAATTGACAAAATTTTCTGTATTATTATATAAACGCCTATAAAATCTACATATTGATGAGTTTGCTGTGTGAAACTAATTATATTTTGTTAAATGTTTTGTAGACAAAGTAAAAACTGCAAAAAATTACATACCTTTGGATATATGTTTCAAAATGTTTTTATAATATTAAAAGCTCATTCAATTCCATCTATTTCGTCGCATTTGGCTTAAAATACGTTTCAACATATGATTTCATGGAACATCTGATTTTATGTTGTATGTTATGTGGTTTTAACAGCTAGTAGAACAGCTATTTTAACGCATACGCCATGTTAGTTTATTTTTATTATTAGAATTTATTTATTAAAAAGTTACAAAAATAAAATTTTTCTTTATTTTCCCAAGTAAGATTTGACTTTAAAATTTTGTTTGTTTACATTAATTGTTTTTCTATCGTAGATCTATCTAACGTTGTTGGTAAGCTGAAAGGTTTCCTTTATTGCAGTAAATATTCCCGCATGATTCACGACTTTCTCACTTTTGCTATCGCCAGCCAAGATTTATTTCCTTTCTTTAATCCTAACATAATTCACCCTTTCACACTTTATCCATCAAACTAAGATAACTTGTGATTTTCTTGTTGAAGAACAAAACTTACTATTTTATCTTTCTCATCTTCTTACTTCCTTTCCTTCTTCCCCTTAAGTTATTCGTCCGATATCTTACGTCAAAACAAATACTATTTTAATAAACATAAAAATCTAATTTTTGCTTTAAAATTTTATACAGTTTTGGAGTTGTAGAAAATAATACGTGATATTTTCAAAAATAAACTCAGTAAATCTGAACAGATTTTAGACTATTATTGTTTTCTAGCAGAGTACCCGTCCTTCATACGGGATTGACGAATATTTGTATTTATTTAATTTGTATTTGTATTTAGGTTGAATTTAATTTACTGAAATTAAATCCCGATAGATATATCAAACTATAGTTTATAAACCTACCGTTAAGGGAGATTCCAAGGCCAGTGGGTCGGTACCTCAACATAATTTCTAAATAAAAATAGCCCTATGTAAAAATCAAGGACCCTAAGAATGTCCATGTAAAATTTCCCGTTCTCACGTGTTCAATAAAGGAAACATTATACCGGGCGACGCAGAAAGTCATCAGGGATACGAAAAAAGTATTAAAAACTCTAGCTCAGGGAAATAAATAACATTTTTATCAAATTAAAGTTGGGTGAAAAATTCATTCTAAAGTAGTAAGAAGTACTCCGTCCGCGTATCAACGGCGCTGTACCACATATACATATAAGCCTATTTAAATATAAGCCTACCTTTAAAGTATCCAGTTACGATTGATTTGGTTGTAATTTTATACAATACTATATACCTATATTAAAATATATATGTAAAGTGTCCAGTCAAGATATTTGGTTGTAATTTTATACAATACTATATACCTATATTAAAATATATATGTAAAGTGTCCAGTCAAGATATTTGGTTGTAATTTTATACAATACTATATACCTATATTAAAATATATATGTAAAGTGTCCAGTCAAGATATTTGGTTGTAATTTTATACAATATTACCTAATTAAACGTCTAGTTCAATGGAGTAATACTTGGTCACATGATCTCTATTCTAGCCTTAGGCTACATGTGTACATTTGGTTAAACGTATAAAATGACAACGAAATCTACCCTGATTGGATACTTCATAGGTATATAAAATTAACCTTTCATGGCAATAATAAACAATAATTCTCCATATAGCTTCAAGACATGTATTTTATTCATTTATATCCGTTGTATTGGCGGTGTGCAATGTGCATTTTTACCAGCACTATTAGCACCACGTTTGGGGGGGGCAATTACATGCTTCCAAAATTGTAAACTTTTGAGGCGTAAACGAGAGTTTACATAATTTTTTCATACCTCTGATAACTTTCTTCATCGCCCGGTATAATTTTTTTCGCTATAATCGAACACGTGGGAACGGGAAATAAATATCAAATTTCAACTAATGGGTCCAGTAGTTTTTATGTGATTGGGTAATACATACACAGACAGACGCCATTAGATTTTTATATAACAGTATAGATTAACTCTCAATATATATATGAAAGTATAAACTTACTGATTATTGTCTTGAAAACCAAAGGAAGGAAAAACTTCTGCTTGTAACATTACAATTGTAAAGTAAACTTACCTAGAAAGATGAATAACAACAAACAATTACTATCAGCTGTTTAAATGTGTCTAAAAGTGACTGTTACAGGTAATTATTCCTGATTAAATCAAGTTAAATATTAAATGTAGTATAGAAAATAGAGTGTTAAGGGGGTTTTCAAAGCCCGTGGGGCAGGGCCCTGACGGAATTTCTGAATACAAATACGCATATTTTTTAACCAGGGGCCCTAAGAACATCTATGTAAAATTTCAGCTCAATGGGTAGAGTAATTTTTGCGTGATTGAGGAACACACAAACACACACACACACACACACATTAGAAGTTTATATATTAGTATAGATTTGAAAGCGTAGTTTATTGAATGGAAATTGTTTAAAGATTAAATACAAAGATAATAGAAATACAGGCGTGATGTTTGTAATCATGCAGCCGCGTGGATATTGATTTGAATGCAACCGTAAGAAAAACTCTGCAACTAGCGAAAAGGACGTTGTATGTGACAATCGGCGTGATACTGTTTTACCGCAGATAGTAACTAATACTAATGTACTAGTAGTAGAATTATTGTGCAAACTAGGATTATTGTGCAAACTATGATTAATATACAAACTAGAATTAATGTGCAAACTAGGATTAATGTACATACTATAATTAATGTACAACCTAGGATTAATGTACAATCTAGAATTAATGTGTAAACTAGGGTTAATGTACAAACTAGAATTAATGTGCAAACTAGGATTAATGTACAAACTAGAATTAATGTGCAAACTATAATTAATGTACAAACTAGAATTAATTGGCAAACTAAAATTAATGTGCAAACTAGGATTTATATACAAACTAGAATTAATATGCAAACTAGGATTAATGTACGAACTAGAATTAATGTGCAAACTAGGATTAATGTACAAACTAGAATTAATGTGCAAACTAGGATTAACTTACAACTAGGATTAATGTACAAACTAGGATTAATGTACGAACTAGAATTAATGTGCAAACTAGGATTAATGTACAAACTAGAATTAATGTGCAAACTAGGAATAATGTACAATCTAGAATTAATGTGCAAACTAGGATTAATTTACAACTAGGATTAATGTACAAACTAGGATTAATGTACAAACTAGAATTAATTGGCAAACTAGGATTAATATACAAACTAGAATTAATGTGCAAACTAGGATTATTGTAAAAACTAGAAATAATGTGCAAACTAGGATTAATGTACAAAAGAGAATTAATATGCAAACTAGAATTAATGTACAAACTAGAATTAATGTACAAACTAGGATTAATGTACAAACTAGAATTAATGTGCAAAGTAGGATTAATGTACAAACTAAAATTAATGTGCAAACTAGGATTAATATACAAACTAGAATTAAATGCAAACTAGGGTTAATGTACAAACTAGAATTAATGTGTAAACTAGGATTAATATACAAACTAGTATTACAGTAATGTGCAAACTATGGTTAATTTACAAACTAGAATTAATGTGCAAACTAGGATTAATATACAAATTAGAATTAATGTGGAAACTAGGATTAATGTACAAACTAGAATTAATGTGCAAACTAGGATTAATGTACAAACTAGAAATAATGTGTAAACTAGGATTAATATACAAACTAGAATTAATGTACGAAATGTTAAACGTGGAAATAAAATTAATATCGTTAAGAAGGTCTCATATAAAAACCTCTTATATTTTAGAGTCTTGCTAAAAATCTGAATAATATAATTAATTTATACTTTTTTAAAACAAAATTATATAACTATTTTCAAGTAAATATAACTCCACCATTTCTAGGATATGTGATAAACATATAATTTACCTTCTAAAACAGAATACTTATTAAAAGCA
>JBAIZL010000002.1:245175654-245185654 GCA_036971475.1 Prosapia bicincta
ATTATTTTCTAAAAGACATATTTTAAACCTAGTAATAGTTTTTAATTTTCTGTAAATATTTGTTTATTGTACAAAGTGTGTAAATTTTTCACTTCTTGCTTATTTTTTCGCTTCACTATTTAAAATAAAATATTTGCTTTATGTCAATTTACTTTTTTTACAAAAATACGAATATGGTGGTAATTAATTGATATTGATTGTAAATTCAATTATAAGCTTTTCTAAGACTGAATAAAAGTTTTCAGTCAAGTAAAAAGTTATAACTCAACAACTTATTACTCAAATACCTCATTTGTCTTAAAATAATGGACTAGTTTTACAAGATAACTTTATTTCTCTTATTTTAAAAATATATGTTGTAGTTTCTGTTATTATTAGAAATTATATTAATTGCTTCTTTTAGTTTCATCTTTCAGTTCAACATTTTTTTGTATAATATTAATTGAAAATACAATACAAGACAAATTTTTCAAACATTCTAAATACAGACTATTTTTAATTAACCTAATTTTTTTATAAAATCATTGTAATGTTTGCTGTGCATTCCTCAATTGTGATAGGTTTTATTTACACAACCTAAACTCAGAAAACCATTGCACTTTTTATACTTTAGTAGTGATATTATCAACATGGAAATAGGAAACCTGTAGCTGTCTTAAGTAAATTTTAATCAGTGTCCTTATACGTCAACAAGTAATCTATACAAAGAAATTTAAGTATATTCTTACCTAAATCAACAGAGAAAAGTTTTATTTGAGTTTTTTTATTTTATAATTACAATTATTATATACTATAACCTAACTTATTAAAAACGTTTTACCTTTAGGTTATATTATAATTACCTTACCTTTCTTTAGTAACACCTGTAGGTTTCTAAATAATTAACAATCATATAAATTCAGCATAACTTACATTTATTCCTCTGACATCCAATTATTTCAAACTGTACCAAATTACATCAATACGAAGCAGTGACAAAGATTGATTATTTAACTAATACCAAAATTACTAATAAGGTGACTCTTGAGGCTTTATATTACACAATAAAGTTTAATAATTACAGTATTAATTTTGCTCTTTCTCTGGGGTCGTTATTCGGGATCTCCTATAAATTAAAAGGTGGTGAAAAAACTAGAATAAGTTTTATAAATACAATGAATTTAAATTAGTTCTCAATTAGTTCTGTTGGCTCAATCTAATGTAAGAAAGATTGTATTTATTGCTGTGTTTTTGGGACGCTGTACTGTTGGTCAGTTAACTGCATTACTGCACTTTTACACATAAATAACTTACTTCTCTAATTTCTTCATTATCTGCACCCTAATTCATTCACGTCGCAATTTAAATTTGTACACATAAATAACTAACAATTCTCTTAACTCTTCTAAACAAATTTATCCCTTTTTAAACATTGCTTACCCCCCCCCCCCCCTAATACATCTGCACCTCTCTGATGTTCCCCAATGATTTAGTATTTTACCCGATGATTTTATTTTTTAAGAACCGATATAATATCCCCCCTTACGTGTTTCAGTAATTTCGGTGGTTCCCTCGCAGCTCTTACAAATTGTTTCCTACGGTACAGTGGTACTTTCCCAGGTTATTTTGGTCACTTGGATTACTTAATCTTAAAATACTTTTACCCTTCTTTTGTCAATAGGTTCCCACGGCTGTACTGGTTTATGACTACTCTCGAAATAGAACAATGGTTAAACCCGTTTTGTCGGTACTTTAGTCAACTATTCTTGGTCACTCCTTTCTTAATATTTCTACTGATTATTATTATTTAGGATACTAGTTAAAATTATACTATATGCCTCATACGTTTATGTTCTAATAATGTCAGAATAACAATATTATTTGACAAAATTAAAGGGTAATTTCCTTGCAATTCTCCATTTCCCTTTCTATGTATGGTGTTGGACTATTATTTTTGTTTTTTTACTATTTATACGCTTTTTTGTCGCTTGCATTGTGTTGTAGTTTCTTTTCGCTTTCCTTTCACATTGTCCGTCTGTGAAGAAAGGTTCGATACCGTTAATCCAGTTTGTTTGTTTAATTTATTCTTTTCATTCATTTTAAACCCTAGAACATTCTTTATCACATTGTGTGGTAACCATAGTAACAATTTAAGGTAGTACAGTGGATGTTTCAACGACAACCAGATGTGGGCAAAAAATTTTCAGAAAAAAAATTCTAGCTATGGAAAAACTGGCACAGTGCCCAATCGCTTGTCCTGGAACATGACAATACACAGTTTGAATGCGACCTAGACCCACAAATTTTTTAAATTTAATTATATATTAAATATTTCAAAAAAATGTATTAACACCACTTGTTAGTTACGCACTATAGAATTTAAAAAATGTATTTGAACTTGATTGGATTAATAAAAACGTATTTTATTAACGATTGAATATGTGTACAAAACATATATAAGGAGAGTGTGAGCTAGTATAAACAATTTTAGAAAATATACTGCTTTTTTCATATTATAATTTTTATATTTGTTAGCGAAAGGTTTATTAGGAATGGTTTTCGGGATCAAAACTAATTTGACACTCTACAAAAACAAAAAAGTATTTAGAAATGAAATATGACGTAATCAAAAAGTTATGCTTTTTAGGAAACAAGAAATTAAATAATTTCATTTACATATGAATAAGTTATTAAGAATTATGATTCATTTTTATTTTTCTTGTTCCAAAAATTAAGTTAAAATGTTATTTGGAACAATTCTAAGTTAATGTTAAACATTATCCTCTTTGTCTTGACGCAAGCCCTTCAGCTTAGTAACAAGCACCGCCGTTGTTGTCGAAGCCACTAATTAACCCGACTGTGCTCAAGTGAAACAGACTTGGATTGCCAACAATAGAGAGACGACTTAACAAAGAGAAAATCAAGAGGTTCATTGGCTGTGATCAGCATGAGGTAATAACGGCATAACTACGTTTGAGGGTTCGTGAGCTCACGATCAGGTAGGCATAAACTTATACCTTCGTGTTTACAAATGGCGACCATTCAATATAGATCTAAAACCAACCTTTTCCGAATGTCAAATGTCTTTCAACGTTTACGGCAATTAAGCGATTAAAAATAATTAAAACTTGATTACATTTTAAATTTAGAAAATTAAATATCTTGATATACCCTATGCGCTAGAATAAACATAATCAGCTGTAGTTGCCTTCTCTCAGTTATAGGGTGATCTTTGGTCGTTTTGTAGGAGACATCAGGAGACGTTGTCGTGCCCGAAACCTGCCTTTTCATTCACAATGGTTCCAGTATGATGATGCAATCATCGCTATGATAAATCCCGTTTCTTTCACTCGCGGTAGGGATACTAACCGCATGCGCATGTGTGACGGAAGTAGTTCGCTAGAGGTTGGCTGCCACGAGAGCTGGCCAGGTTTTTGAGGCCCAGACCTGGTTTTAAAAAAAATAGTAACATTGCTTTCTTTCAAGGAACTTTTGGCAACCGCCTCACATCCTTCAGAAAAACTCTCCTATCCAGCCCACTTCCACAATCTTACACCACCTGACGCCTACGTCTGGGGTGTGATGAAAGAGATTTTCCGTTTTGACTCACCAACAATCATCGTCTAACTATAGGAAAATAACCATGTGTATAACGAGGATGGAACGACCCTTCTTCACAAAATGACGCTAAACCTTAAAGAAGATTAGACCGACTGTGCTCAAGTAAAACAGACTTGGATTGCCAACAATAGAGAGACGACTTAAGTGTTGCTTAAATTTAACAGAGGTTATATAGAACATGGTTATACCCGAGTCTAATCGATTTAGCTTCTTTTTACTTGTATGTGTTTTTAAAACTATGTATATAATAATGAAATCTTACAACTGTTTTTGTACTGTTTATTTAGGCGCATATTGAAAACGTTACAGCTGAATACTGAATTCATATGTTAGTAAAACGTGCTTTATTTTAATGTAAATATTTATCCTAAATGTATATAAATAAACTTAAAAAATACATAATTAATTAAAAGACAGTATAATCTGTAATATTCAAGATGTACACTTCAATTTATAAACATAATATGTCCCACGTGATATTAGAAAAGAAAAACAATGATATCAATAGCCTTCAGACATCATATGTTTTTAATTTAATTATTAATTATTTGTTATTTATATGTTTGAAATTTTCCTCCAACGAAATGCTTGTACCTTATAATGTTATTACTATGCAGTCAAACTGTTACCTGTTTTTATAATGAAAGTATAAATAAGCCTCTACTCATTTAAAAAATCTTATTCATGACTTGTCATTTATGTTGACACGAAATATTTTTTAAAATAATTAAAAAGAAAATATGAAAACAATCTATACGAACACCTATAAAAGACTATATTAAAAACAATATGGAATAACACAATTTGTGAAAATTCAAATACATGTTAGCTCCTCCTATTTCCTTCCACCCAACCAAGCGTATTTACTAAGCAGAGTGGAAAATATCAAGAAAAGCTTACTGTATTTTCCTGCCGAATGTATCTGACAGCTCAGAAATAAATATTTTTCTGTTTGCTTCAGATACATTCTAGACCTATTTAAAATTCTGAGGTTTTCTGGTGATAAGATATTTGAATTTTAATCCAGATCTAAAAATCTAATTATAAAAATATCGTATATGTATTTCGGTTATTATTTGATAATATAGGCAATACGATCATAATTTATTTATTTAAATATTTTTTCACAAAATTATAAATGCTATATGATAAATCAGAATACATGTAATTATTATTTATAATTTTTTTTAAATATAATTCTCTTATGATTATATTTATGAAAACTGGTTTAAACCTATTGAGTAATATAGATTAGATTTTACGAAATTGTATGTCTACATTATTTCACTTGTTCATTTTGTTACAATATTAAAACTGCTACGTAGAAAAAATTCAGTTTGAAAATATAAAACTTTATTAATGACTTTACAAATATTTTATGACTATCTGAACTTTAAATTTTGTAAATTTGTGAAAACTCACTGAGACATAACGTTGGCGAACTTCATCTTGGATTAGCGATCGAAAACATTCTGTCTCACAGTTTTCATAAATCTACAAAGTTCGGATAGTCATAAACTATTGTTAAAGTGATTAATTAAGATTCATCGAACGTAATGGACTAACAAATTCAAGGACTAAAATATATACTACATATAAAATTCATGTTTGACATGCTTTTCAGAGCATATGTATGCGGAATATTTATGAATATTTCTGTATATTTAAACAGCAAAAACTGGTAAAAGACAAAGTGCTTTTCGGTGTACGTCATGTATTTACTCTCAAGAGATAGCTTTCCTGGTGTAACATTAGGCTTTTATTTTATTCCATTTAATATTTTATGAATTGGATTACTATATATGAATTATTTAGCAAACATTAATTTACTAGTGGAAAAAGCTTTTGGTTTTCATTTATTTACTAACAAAGGATATTTTACCAAAAAAATTAAAAGATTTTGCATAATAATTTTAATAATTTGAAGCATTTAAAATTCACTAGTAAAATAAAACAAAGCATAATTAAACTTTGCTTCATTTATCTTATATTTCATAACTTGCAGAAAACATTTAAACTGAAATTATTTAACTGATATATTTAATCGACTTAATACTCTTTATGAATTCTTGGAAAATAAAAAAAAATTCCCTCCAATTTTTTTGCAACATATTATAATATACAATAATTATTTCTTTAAATATACCTGCTTTTTTCTAGCTCTTTAAATCAAATTGAATCCCTCATAATATTTTTTTAGACTTCTGACTGAATGTTTTATAAAAACTCAACTATTTATAATTTGTTTTTGTAAAGCATATTTTTGAATATTAATTTTGTGATTTACATTATTCGAATATACCCTAATTTTTCGCAATATTTTTATTAATAATATGAATATGAAGTCGTATTTAGAAACTTAATCAATCTGTTATTTAGAAAAATTACTGACAGCTTATAAAATTCAATTAATTTAATAAAGTATTTATATTCTTGCTTGAATTTTTTCAGTTACTTCTATTATTTCACACTCTATATATATTTATCCACTCTATCAAAACCTTTTCCTAACCTTGTAGTAGATGTAAATTGACGTGAATAGTGTTTTCTCCAAATATTTATGCATTTATTGAATTGAATTAATTAATGTTAGTTTTATCTGCAAAAGGGGCCAGGTATTCAATATAGTTATTTCGTCGCATTGGACTTAAAATAGGTGATAACATGGTTTCATAAAACAGCTTATTTTATAAATTATGTAGTAGAGCAGCTGTTTTAAGACATAGATTATAATTTTTTATTTGTAAGGAATGTAATTATTTAATAAAATATAACTATTTTTTTGTGCAGGTAAGAGTTGACTTTAAACAATATATATATATATATATATAGTTAGCGGTTAGAACTTAATAAAATAAGTTTACTTATATTTTATTTAAATTTTTATAAATTGTTGGATAAATTCTATTTGTATTAAAAATATATAATTTATGTTCAAAATTTTCAACTTAATCAATTCTTTTTGACATTTAAGACGTGACAGATTATAAGAATCTGTAAAATATGTAAATTCATAAGCTTTAAGATTGTCTCTCCATCTCCTTACAAAAGAAGCACAAAAGAATGACAGTAGTATAGTCTTACACAAGATTGAAATTTTATAACCTTTGAATAGAGGTTGCCTTATTTTTATAAAAGGTTTCTCTAGAAAGTCTGTTAATTACTGTTGAATCAATACTTTCTCAACTAATCAATAATTAGGAAATAATTATTTCAAACTTTTTATGCGTTATAAAATTTTGTTTGAAACAAAGAAAACATAAATTAAAATTCAGTTACAACACAAAAGTTGTAATTATGTAACTTAAAAAATTAATTAAAACTTTGTACAACTGAGGTGCAAATAATGTAACTTGATTTAATAATAATTTTATAATTACATTTAAACTTTTAATTACGTTCCACATCGGTCTTGGTAAACTTGAATTAAAAACATGCTTCTAATTTCTGAATATTATTTTTACCTCAGCCTTAGAAAAAAATGCAGCTATTACATAAAACATAATTTCATTAGTCTAAAAGGAAGCTTACGTTTATGTAAAAAGAAATAAAATTGAGATTAGTTATTTTCAATTTCGTTTGAGTCTAGTTAGTTTTTATAAAAATATTAATTATTTTAAACAAGGGTGAAATTTCGATTGTATTTCTGGGAAGCATTGAATAGTTTCTTTAAAAACATTTTACACCTCCAGGCATAAATACAGCATTACAGGAATACTTTACACAAAACTTGAGAAGTGCCTTTTACCTGAGATTATGATAATGTTATTAGTCCATATACTCTCTGTAGTTAAAAAAATAGGTACAAAGAACTTAAAACTATCAATCTATGATTAACTACGAAAATATTAAGAGAAAATGTATCAGTGAATTGAACTTATTCAATAAAATTACTGGTTTTGCAAGTCAATAATTGTCATTTATTAATTTAACGGCATATTTGTGGTAGCATAATCGTTACCGTCTTCAGGTCTGTTTATGAATTACTATTAATGTTGATACAAATAAAATATTAACCATAAACTATTTTAACTATACAATACAATAGACATTCAAAAAATAACAAGAACAACACAAAATATGTGTGTTTATTGTGTTGTAATGTGTTTATATTGTGTATAAGCCCTGGTTATTTGGTCAATCGCAATTGTACTATCTATTTAAATTAGTTTAAAGGTATAGTTAATTTGTATCAACATTAAATAGGCCTACTATTCATATATATAGGCCTAAAGATGGCAAGGAATATGTTTTGAAAGGTTGAACAGTGGAGTATTTTACATAAAATTCTGAAAAATTTATAATCTCTTTAACACCAATTTTATTAGTAGAGTTGGAAAGCTAATGAAGTGGTGCGTCTAGCAGTGTTTGAGTGAAATCCGGTCGTTGTTTATGCCAGTTGAAAACCTAAACATCTTTGTGTATGGTTGTATTACTGTTTGATTATTTACAATAATCTTTAGTTGTAAAATTATTAGTTCTGCCTCAAACTACGTCTGAACGCTTAAAAACTTCTAGCATATCATAACCTCTTACTACTTTAAGCAAGGAAAGTGTTTGTTTCATTCAGTGATATAGCATATATAACTATACATAGGCATTTTTGATCTTTAAGTATGTTTGTCAGGTCTTCTCGCCCTACTTTAAACAATATATCATATTCGTTATTCTGTGTAACGCAAAAACTAAAACTTCCCGCATACTTCCGCGATTAAAACAAAAAACAAATTATCAAAATCGAAGTTTAAATAAATTTAGCTTTTCAACAAGCATCTATCTATGTTGTTCTTAATACTTGATGTGCTTTATTTTGTATCACTTATGTAGGCCTATTTTTGTTTTATTTTCACTAGAAAATAACTGCTGATTGGGTGATAGATTTTATCAGTGTTGTATGAGGCCTATATAATTCAAAGTTAACTTAACAACTTATTTAGAGTCTGATAGAAGCGCAAAGATAATTTGGCCAAACCACCCACATCTTAGGCTACGTTTTGCAACCCAATGCGTATTTGTTTCGTTCACGAAACCGTTGGCATAGAGAAAGCAGGAATGGCGTATATTAAAAAGATCAAGCATTAACATGCATTAGACAATGAAATAACTGATGTTTGCACAAATAATGAACTAGCAAAAATCAAGCACAAGTTACTTCTAGGGTTGAAGGAAAGCTTTGTAATCTGAAACAGGTGTAACGTCCACCATGAGTTGTTATGTATGTGGCCTAACATCCAAGGATTTCAATAAATAATTTGAATAAAACTGGTACTGAAAACTTTGAAACTTTTGGCGTCGATATTACATACAAGAACGCGTTGTAAACAAGGCTTCGGTAACCCGATGGTAACACCTTGAGACGGTTTTTCTATACAGCCTCTGGAATCATAGGTGTTGATTTGAATTTGCTAAAACATTTTAGAAGTAATTTCAACCGGGTACCCCATTGATTAACATCCATGCAAGTGAGACTGCTGAGTTACCTGTCAGTATTTATGGTTGGTATCCTATGACATCAACTATGCCTAGAGTTTTAATGAATGGCTCTACAATTATAAAGCATTTCATCCATCCTCCCCATTGGACAACTACTGCGGAACATACACTTCAGGATGTGTATAGAATCCAATATGCACGGAAGTTCAGCAGAAACGTTTGCAACAGGGACGTACTTAATACATTAATTTTAAGTAGTGATCTTTTTTGAGCTGCTCGTGTCAGAGACGGAGGACGAAGAGCAAACCATCCTCAAATAGCTTTTAAAATTTCCTCATATAAATGGGACGTATCTACAGCATGAACTATGTTATTGAAGGTAACACATTGTTTTCCTACTTCTAAGTATGTTCATTGAATAGGATATATTTATGTATTCATTTTAAATCTTAAACCTACTGTGTTGTGATTCACTTTGTATTAGATTTTATTTCGAAATTTATATATATAAAAGTTTTGGTATATTTCTATTATATTTTAAACAACTTTTCATTTCCTTGTTCGTTTGGATAAATTCAGTTATTTAGTTTACTTGTTTTTTGCTACGTGATTGAATGTTTAATTTACTTATATTCCAATTTCGGTTCAAAATATTTATTTTTGCTACTTATCTTGTTTAATATATGGCATATGTATCAACTTTATTTATTACTTGATTTAAAATCTTCATCTTATGTATTAATGGTTTTATAATTACGGTGTAACCTAAATAATATTACTTTAAAACTCTAAATTAAATACTCCAGTGTGAGGTAAGAATATCGTAACTTAAAACAAAGCAGTATAAACTACTACTTTAAGCATTGTGTTCTTTAAAAAAACTTTGGAAAATGGAACAAAATACTGTCTCAGAACTTAATAAATAACCACTCATTTTTCAATATATGCCATTAAGAAGGTATAAAAG
>JBAIZL010000002.1:245188154-245253154 GCA_036971475.1 Prosapia bicincta
TGTGTGTGTGTGTGTGTGTGTGTGTGTGTGTGTGTGTGTGTGTGTGTGTGTGTGTGTGTGTGTGTGTGTGTGTGTGTGTGTGTGTGTGTGTGTGTGTGTGTTACAACGTCCTCCCGCTTCACTGGCACAATTACATATTTATTATATATTTATATATCTGCTGCTCACACCGTTTTGTGTACCGTGTTAAGATCCCTAAATTGTGTCTTGTGTTCCCGCGTAATGGACCACGCCTAAATGCAAGCCTATTCCCGCTGACTTCTACCTTAACGTTTGTATGACCTCCCCTAAGTTGGTTGGCAAGTTTGTTGGGTCTGGATATAGTCACACATGTCAGTAAATTAGTCAGCTGGAAAGAAACAACATTTATATGAACACACAAAATTTTCATAGAACATTACCACTTCATGAGATCTGCAGGCACAGCAAGGGGACGTGCAAAATATGATCATGTTTAAGATACCTTTTTTAAAAGGCTCCTGTGTTCTTTAAACATGATCTGCCAGTAGACATCATCTCTGGGCTTCAATACAAAAAACCAACTAATTTTTAGAATAGTTCAATAAAATTGTTTTCAGGAGAGAACTCGTTTGAAGAAACATTAGGTTCTGAATTTTTATATATTTATTAATTAATGAAATTTAATTAAAAATGTACTTTGATTTTATAATCATTATTTATTAGTTTGAAAAAAGTAAAAGTTTTATTGGTTGTTCAACACAGGATAAATTTAAATACTGTAAGTTTTTATAATGCATTTAATTTCTGATTTTAAACTAAAATAAATATCTTTTAAATAAAATACATTTAACTCTCTCTTTATCTTCACAAATAATTAATTAAAAGTTCGTCAATTTTCTCATATTTAAAACCTACATTTCATATATAATTTATTAATTACATTTACACATTTTTAAAGAAAATTATTTCCACATTTAATATAATAAAAAATTTTATCTTCTCATTTCAAGATTGAATTGGTAAATTCACATTTTATTATAAATAATTTTAAAATTTATATGATTCAATAAGTCTGGTCTTCTTAAAAATGATTGGCTTATGACCAAAACCACTTTGTAAATTTAATATTTATTATTCATTATTTAAACATTTTTGGTATACTAATTAATTTTACTACCTTTAAGATTTATTTAATTTTTCAACATAGAGTGAAGTCATTATTTAAGTTTAAATGGTAATTTGAATTTAATAAATGTAACTGACTAAATTTGACGTTAATTTGTATATAATAGAGAAAATGACGTGCCAAGGATTTCACTGCCGGTCCTAGAGTCCTCTTGTCTGGATTCCCTGGTCCCTGGACATCGGAAGTTGCCACCCCTGGTCAATCGATGGAAGTCTTTCTCCATTTCCGCGTCCTGGAGGCTGAGTCTGGAGCCCTTGTCCATGGATGGTCTTAGACGGCGGAAGCGTGATGGTTTGGTCCCATCTGGCCTTATGGTGGTTCTAGGCGCGATCCGACATTACGGCCCTTAGCACCTCGTATAAACAAATTTTTACAGACTGCCATACAGGTCCCTACGTTCCTGTATTTATTACGGCTATGTAACCCTTCCCCCCTGCTCTAAGCTTGTCGCTATCTCTGTGCTTCTTTTCTTGTACTGGCGGGTTGGACAACGTATTCGATTCAACCTGCATAATTTTGTTATCTGTTTTAGAACACTGAAAAATGTCTATTATTATAAAATGACTTTTTAGTTATTTAAGTTTTTTAAATTTTGTTTTCACTATTGTTTATTTTGGATTTGCCTGGTCATTTCAAAATGTCGATGATACGATGACTACGATCGAGTCGATGGCTACGTGGCCTAGTTCTCAAGTTAGCATTTTTCGGCACTTAGAAAATTTACACTGCACTCCCGTTTATCAAATTTAGTTAGCTATTACAGTTTCATGCTATTATAATTATTAATTTGTGTTAATAATACTTATTCAAAATTTTACTGACTTCTTCACTCTTTACAACGTTTCCTTATACCATAAATTAAAACCTTATTATTTAAATATTAAAATTGTTATTTAAAAAATAGGAAATTATTAATTTCCCAATTTGGACGACCTTCTAGACCGTTACAGTATTTGTGTGTGTGTGTGTGTGTGTGTGTGTGTGTGTGTGTGTGTGTGTGTGTGTGTGTGTGTGTGTGTGTGTGTGTGTGTGTGTGTGTGTGTGTGTGTGTGTGTGTGTGTGTGTGTGTGTGTGTGTGTGTGTGTGTGTGTGTGTGTGTGTGTGTGTGTGTGTGTGTGTGTGTGTGTGTGTGTGTGTGTGTGTGTGTGTGTGTGTGTGTGTGTGTGTGTGTGTGTGTGTGTGTGTGTGTGTGTGTGTGTGTGTGTGTGTGTGTGTGTGTATGTGTGTGTCTGTGTGTTGTATATACTGGCACTTATTAGTTGACGGAAAAATATTACAAATAGTTATTATCCGGAGTACATCCGCTCATTTGCAGTGCATAAAATCACAGTCTCGAAGTTTCGCTAGAATATCATCTAGCACTGACGAGGTGAAACCTACAAAAGTGTATATAACAAATCTATTACAGCTGTCGCCGCCTCTCCATCCCCAATTTCTGACATACTTTAATATCTGCTCTACGTTTTTTGCAGTCATTGCTTCTTCGATCCCATCACGCCAACTTCTTCACGGCCGAACTCCCTTTTTTCTCAGGAGGAATCCCCTCTAGTACCTTTCGGGGCCGCCTGTCTTCAGCCATCCTCATTACATGTCCAAATCTTACAAATTGTCTTCTTTCTATCTCCTCCCCTTATACTTTTATCCATTTCCATTTTGTTACAAATTTATTCATATCTGACCCTTTCAAGTCCCTATTTACCGCAGCTTCGTCGTAAATAGTACATTCCATCGTTATTAGTTTGTAATTAATAGCTTGTTTAGCATTCCGTACGTCTGAAACGTAGAGTGTAACGCTCTGAACAATACTTTATAAATGTGTTTCTTTGTTTCGGAGAAGAGAGGCCTTTGCCGGAGAAGAGAGTTTAAGCCCTTTGAAACTGCTCTGCCTTTGTTTATTCTTTCCTGATTTGATTGGAATTGGATTATCTATGGATTAAATTGAAATTATATTAAAAACAAATTGGACAATTTGAGATCTTCGGTCTCATTTATTGATAAATTACTACTACATTATTTGTGAACAATCACAGTCCAACTTGATATGATCAACAGGGAAATATTATTTATTTACTTGAACAATTTTTTTAATTATTTGAAATAAAGTACATGTTAATATAGTATGTACAGCATACTATATGTATGCTGCTATATGTATAGCATGTGAAATATATTAATACATTTTTCTATTATACGTAAAGCAATGACGATGTGTACTAAATAATGTTTTCACTGTTTTACGAGAGAGGTACCTAATTAAAAAGCTCCCTTGTTTGTTATTTAAATTAAGTAAATATATTTCAAAACTTGGACGCACGAACCCTTTTGTGTACTTAATTATTTACCTACTTTGTTTCTGTAAGGGAAAATTACGTTTCTTTGCTGGACGTATTTCTTTAGCTACGAATTTTGTATTTATTGTGTGAAAAAATCTTACTATAACGTACATTTAGATTTAAAATAAACAATATTTAAACTAAAGAATTGAATAGAATAAAAAAACATTTCTGTTTAACTTATTCCAATCCATAACTATACAATATCAATGAAAAATAAAATAATATATTTATTTCATAAATTACTATAAAATAATTAACTTTTTCATTTCGTTTAACTAATTCTGTTCTTTTAAAACAAAAAAGGTACACACGTATTATACGGTAAATACTATTATAAAGCGCGTTGCGGTTGTTAGATCAGGTTATGTTATCATAAATATGTTACTATTATGTCCCTGTTACATTATGAATCGGATGTGGAGAAGTGTTAAATAGATGAACAAGATTCACCAAGGTACCACCTGAATATATTTGGGGCGATTGGGAGGGGCCGTGACTAGCGGCAATGAGTTCAACTTAATTCTCGCTAACATCGCTTCTTTTTGGGGGGCAAAAAACCAGAACCGATTATCAAAATGACAAGTAATTTTCACAATACAAAAAATACAGTCCCTCCTGTATAAACATATAGTGTTCCTACGTCCTACAAAATAACCTCTAAAAAAAGTGGCCTCCGTATAATACACAAGTACCAAAAATAGTATATCTTAAAGTTAAACTGCTAAAATACGTTATATAAAAGCTCTTTTAAAATTGTCCTATTTTGAGTCAAAATTTTCAAAGAAGCCTTAACATAAAACCTAGGCAGGTGGATTAAAACCATTTCATCTGACTTGAATAAGCGTCTTCGGTCTCTAATGCACATACAATAATATTAAACAAGTACACTATTTAGAAAAATGTTTACTTTTGTTTCATTGCTATCGATAGTCATACTCTTACGACGAAAATCCACCCCCCCCCCTTGTCCCTCAGCATCATAGGTACAGGGATTTCGCCACGTATAGTAGACAGTATGTTAAAATAATCCTACCAAGTTGGGTTTGTGTTACTAATAAGCGTCTTCGGTCTCTAATGTACATACAATAATATTAAACAAGTACACTATTTAGAAAAATGTTTACTTTTGTTTCTTTGCTATCGATAGTCATACTCTTACGATGAAAATCCACCCCCCCCCCCTTGTCCCTCAGCATCATAGGTACAGGGATTTCGCCACGTATAGTAGACAGTATGTTAAAATAATCCTACCAAGTTGGGTTTGTGTTACTAATAAGCGTCTTCGGTCTCTAATGTACATACAATAATATTAAACAAGTACACTATTTAGAAAAATGTTTACTTTTGTTTCTTTGCTATCGATAGTCATACTCTTACGATGAAAATCCACCCCCCCCCCTTGTCCCTCAGCATCATAGGTACAGGGATTTCGCCACGTATAGTAGACAGTATGTTAAAATAATCCTACCAAGTTGGGTTTGTGTTACTAATAAGCGTCTTCGGTCTCTAATGTACATACAATAATATTAAACAAGTACACTATTTAGAAAAATGTTTACTTTTGTTTCTTTGCTATCGATAGTCATACTCTTACGATGAAAATCCACCCCCCCTTGTCCCTCAGCATCATAGGTACAGGGATTTCGACACGTATAGTAGACAGTATGTTAAAATAATCCTACCAAGTTGGGTTTGTGTTACTAATAAGCGTCTTCGGTCTCTAATGTACATACAATAATATTAAACAAGTACACTATTTAGAAAAATGTTTACTTTTGTTTCTTTGCTATCGATAGTCATACTCTTACGATGAAAATCCACCCCCCCCCCTTGTCCCTCAGCATCATAGGTACAGGGATTTCGCCACGTATAGTAGGCAGTATGTTAAAATAATCCTACCAAGTTGGGTTTGTGTTACTAACAAGGTAGAATATACCAAGTTATCCAATCATGGACGTTTAGCCTTAATCTTTACTTACCTTGAGTTAATTGACTTTAAAGTTGTATTAATTAGAAACTTTCTTGGCAAGTTACGGTATGTTTGTTAGTGTTAGGTTGGAGCACATACACAAGTTGGCTATTTACCTTAAAGATTAAATTACAAGGAGTAAAGCTTTTGTATATTATAAGATGAATATGATAGTTGTGATTTTTAATGATAAATAATATTTATATAAATATAAACTTTTTTCAGGTTCTAATAATTACGAAACCTTAAGAAATTTTCTTTTTTAATTGAAAAGAGTTGTTACTATACTGTATAGATTTCTTCTTTTATTATTTTTGCATCCTAATTTAATAACTATTTGACCAAAGAGTTTTATTTTCATTTCAAACTCTTAGCGATAAACTTTATCGATTGCTTTGATACATTTAATCAAAGTAAACACTCACGAACATTGTGATAAGTCCAGAATATCGACTGTAAACGGCTATTGCAATGTTTAATAGACCATAACTAATTGAAACCTGCATCACAGATGGTGCACTATATTATCGAAGCCATATTGCTTGTAATAAACATACATTGGTTATGATTATAGAAACTATTGATAGTTCGCTTAAGCGGTTCCATGCAAATAGAGACTACATTCAAGATTACAAACGTATTTGCATCACGATATACACGGACAATATTACTCAATTGTATACGGTTAAAAAAACATTTTATGAACTTATATTTTACTGATAAAAACTAAATAAAATATGTAATATAAAAATGTAACTGAATTACGAGCGTAAAGAGTTACATTTTGGATCCAAGAATATCATTCGAAGAATAAGAGAAGTGCACTTGACAAGTTTAAACCTAATTTAAATTAGGGGAAAACTTAAAAATTTTTGAAAAATTTAGCATGTTTTGTAAATTATTTGAAGAAGCATTTAATAGAAAATATTGATATTTTAAAGAGAAATCATAATCTTCTAAAAATTATTGACATCTTTTATTAAGTTTATCAAGTTTATTAAGAACATGATTTTAAAAAACAAATATGACAATTTGAAAAATGGCTATCCCAAATTATTTTGTTATTAATAAATTTCATATTATTTTCCATGTATTTAGAGAGCTTTTCACACAAACTATAGTCTTACCAGTAATGTAAGTGAGGAAATAAAATATAAAATATTAACACTCTAGAAAAATATTGTAATCCTTGCAGCTTTTACACACACACACACACAGACACACACACACAAACACACACACACACACACACACACACAAACACACACACACACACACACATGCATGTAATGTATAGTATAAATTTATATATGTATGTTTATGTACTATGAGAATGTTTTAAAAATTAAATTAAAATTATAAATGAATAAAAATTTATTTGAAAAAATATTGTAATAAAATAATATGTTACCTATGTAATAATCCAAACCTCACAATATATTATAGGTTCAAAAATAAAAATTTATTTTTATATACTGAAGGTGTTACGCAGTGATCAGATTCCAGGCACGTTTTCCATTCTGCTGCGAGGAGAGATTATCGTGGCTGGAAATACAGCCTAATTGAAACACTAAAGTACATTGAATGGCCTTTTGACACTTCTCCCCATAGGGGTCTGCTAGATGGGGTGGTGTTATGATAAAGGTTTGATGGTTTGTTATCTTATTTAATGACAGTTATTTAAACGGAAACATTTAAGCAATCATTATGAACTGACAAATTTTCTATTCTTTAATTTAAAACATTGTATTACATTCCAAAATGTAGTGAACGAATTAGAATCTCATAGGGATCACAAGCCTGTTCTAACAGACAAAATCTCAAAGAGAAAAGAATATTTATACATTTATAAATAACATTTTGTTTAACCTAATGAACTTTATGTATAAAACCATTTACCTAACATATCTTTTCCACATATAAATTTATAAAATATCTTTCTGAGGATAAATGGAAAAGGTGCACATGACTAGAGAGACAGACGATCCTAAAATTCACAATATGTGCACTGGCCAGAGAGTTAGAACTGATATAATATTCTTGGATCTTGCAAATAATGTATGTAAACGTCTCTATGTTTTGGTTGTATTTGTAAACAAAATTAGTAAAACTTTATTAATGCGAAAGCGAATATGTGACTACTGTGTGTTATAACGTAAACTTGAGATATCCCTCCTTATAGTTCTAAAATTGTATTTATTAGTCCCCAACAAGTTATTGAACCCCAACATATTAGGCAGCCATATCGATTACTGTAAACAGTAAGTTATTTAGTAAACTCAGTTATTAAGCGTGTCTTAGTCTTCAATGTCACATACGAGGGGTTATATATCTTGTGAAAATTTTCAATATTTAATAAAAATAATTTTTATTCATCCATTCAACTTCAATTACTTTTTCTCTAAGACTTGTAGTGAATGATATTTGATGTTAATACAGTTTTTTTCATATATGGATTCAATAATTAAATTTATTAAACACGTCATTTTAGTTTTATAGGGGAGAAAAACTTTTCAAAAAAAGGGAAAGGTGTGGAATATGGTTCTTTAATCCCATTAGGCTTGAAATAAGTGATACCATATGGTTTCATAAAACACCTGATTCTATTTTATAGGTTATGTTTTAGAACAGCTGTTTTAACGTGTTAGTTACTTTGTTTGTTTCATAAAAAGTAGCTAAAATAAAAACATTTTGCTGACTGAGGAATTTTTGTTGTATTCCTTGTTCGTAATTCTTTTATATTTGTTTAAAGAAATTTTACAAAGATTTTTACCAAAATAGGTAACACAGATTTTAATGTTATCGATTTTCATCCACAAATATGTGCATGTAAACTGAAAATAAATATAATATTTATTGTGAAATGGTGTCTGTTATTTAACTAGTATATAAGTTTAAACCTAATTGAAAGTTTACAAATATATTTATACTATATTTGGTATCTTTTATTTTAGTTGTAACATTCGTTTATTGTTATCCCTTCTATTTTTATTACATTCCATAAATGTATCACTCTCTCTCTCTTGCAAAATATAATTGAACTGATATTAATACAATAGGCTGACTTTGGGTAATAAATAACTGTAGAAAGAAGCTTTTCTTTTCATTCCGGAAGTTGAAATGTATATACAGTACTTATATATACATATTGCCACGTAGAGTCGTCCTTAGTGTGGAGGCTTCAATTATACTCGTGCTAAAATATAATCAAAACGTTTAGGTTGAATGGAAACAAAATAATAATGTACAGATATACGTTCCTAAAATATCTGATTTCCGGGGCAAAATGTTAAATTATTGATTATTGACAAAACCTACGAAAGATATACGGACATCGCGACCAGAAGAATGGAAAATATAGTTTAATAGTTGCGGAGGGATGACGGCCCTGAAGACCGACTCCCGAGAACATTATAACCCAACTTGACAAAACGTAAATAAACAAGAAATAAACATTTACAAAGCAACGGAATGACAACGTGAAATAAATATTCACAATGAAATGTTTGTTTTTCATTTGATCAGTAGTCTGCAATGAACTTTCGTAGCTAATATTTAATATTTCCATATAAGAGATCTATATAAACAATAGTGTGTACCAATAAAATTGATATTTTGTAACAATGTGTACTTATTTATAAATGATTATTCATTATAAAAGTAAAAATAAAATTGTGTAAGAATATATTCATTTTCTGTCAGACATAAATTATTATAATTTTCATAGTGGTTCTTTGAGTACAAAATAAAAGTGGAAGAGTTTAGACAATGGTCAGAAATTATTTTTCTCACTTATTTTATATCTTTACATACAGTAAAATATTGTGCACATCAAAAATAAAATTATTCTCAACACTAGAAATGAAAACAAATCACGTAAATAAATAGAGATGGATTGGCTTGTTTTGAGACAAAATTACTTTATCAAAATTGCTCTAGGGCACTTTATTGCACCATACAATTTTTCGGGGACGACCACTTTTTATAAAAAACGGCCTCGCAAAACTGTTTTGCTCCAGGCTTCGCATTTGCTAATGACGTTTCTAATACAACGTTCTAAAAAGGAGCAGGTTGGAATTTGATTAGCTTTCGGTTTGAGTTTAATAATTGGCGTCTAGCTTTGTGTAGTCCAATTAGGCACCTAAAGTTCTTAATCAGCAAACATTCCAAATTATTTACGTTGTGTATTCTCTTCTTCAATTATGAATTATATCTTCTATCTTAAATTTCAGTTTGTGATGAGTATGTTGTAGGCGTTTTGTTTTAGTTTGTAAGAAATATTTAATGGTTACAAAAATGGGAAGTTAAAACAATGATATTTTTTTAAAAAATAAATTAAACCCTCATATCTACAAACCTTAATTTTGGAGAACAGATAGGACGGTATTGGGGCACAGTCTACCCTGGCGATCGAAAGCAAGGTACGCGTCGACGCCTGATTGCAGTTGCGGAAAATCAATTTAGTTTTACGAGCCAAATGTAGTCGCAGGACGAGGGCGAAAGGAATTTTATAAATAGAGACTCGGTCGGGTGTGAAAGTGGGGCGCACTTACTGCGAATAGGTCAGCATTGTTAGGTATTACTCTAATCGTATCGTGACCACAGCTTTCCACGGGGGATGAAAATATCTCGGAGGAAATTAGAGGTAGGAGAAAATGTCAAATCAGGAAGCAATGTTTTTTCAACTGAATTTTCCTGTAAAAATCGTCCCGTCTAAATCGCACCCAACGTAAATCACACCTTTCTCTTTTTTTAAGTTCTGTTAATGGATCAATTCAGGCTATTGTCAACCAGCAGGAACACACAAGGTGGCCCCTCTGAACACTAGGAAAACTAGAGCATTATAAGAGGCAAACGCACTTTTTAGGCTCTTACAATTGCTTGTTGTAGTCATTTTGAATTCACTAATTAAATTATGTGTAAGTATTAGCGGATCGGCTTCGTCAATTAAACGATTGTTTCTAAACGTATCAGCAAGTAAGTTCTAAAGTAGTTACTCAGTTACGCAATAAATACTTTCATTAGGTTTTGTTCAGGTGTGTATATGTCGTGTTTATACGTGTAAGCCTATATCTTTTGTTTATACGTGTTGGCAAATATGTTCTGCTTATACGTGTGTGTAAGCCTATATATTTTGTTTATATGTGTAGGAATATATGTCGTGTTTATGCATGTAGGAAAATATGTTGTGTTTATAGTGTAGGCCTATATGTTGTGTTTATACGTGTAGACAAGGCATATATGTTGTGTTTTTACGTGTAGGAAAGGCATATGTGTTGTTTTTATACGTGTAGACATAAATATTGTCTTTATACGTGTAGGCAAGGCATATATGTAGTGTCTTTACGTGTAGGAAAGGGATATGTATTGTTTTTATACGTGTAAACATATATGTTCCGTTTATACGGAAAATGTCTAAATGACCTGTTTTAACGTCTAGTCCTATACGTCGTTTTTATACGAGTAGGCCAATATGTAATGTTTACATGTGTAGGTTCATAATCGTGTTTATACGTGTAAACACATATATTTTCTTTATACGTCTAGATCTATATGTCTTGTTTATTCGCGTAGGGATACATGTCGAGTTTATACTTGTGGGAAAATATATTGTGTTTGTACATGTAGACCTATATATTTCTAGGCATATATGTCGTGATTATACGTGTAGGATTATATGTTGTCTTTATATGTCTAGGCCTATTGTCGTGTTTATACGTGTAGGTATATATGTCGAGTTTATACGTGTAGGCGTATATGTTGTGTTTATACGTGTAGGCCTGTATGTTGTGTTCATACGTGTAGGTCTGTATGTTGTGTTTATACGTGTAGGCGTACACATTTTGTTTATACATGTAGGCGTATATTTTGTGTTTATACGTGTAGGCCTATATGTTAATACGACGATATATATGCTCAATATATATTGAGTTAATACGAGAATGAATGTTACTAACTTGATTATTTATTCCTTATATGGACTTTTTCTTAGTAAAAGTATTAACTAACTACGTATCTGATTAGCTTCATCAATGAAACGACGGTTTTGATTCGCATCTCCAAGTAAGTCAATAGTTTTCACTTAGTTATTCAAATAAATATTTTTGATTTATTCACTGATTACAACCAAATTTAACTTGGTCCACACTATACATTTAATTTAACAAACAATTGTAATACCTATTTAAAGACCTGACAATATCAAACGCCCTCTCCCTCTCTCTCTCTCTCTCTTTTCTTTAATTCATTTATTGCGTCCACTTTATAATTGTGTATATATATATATATATATATATATATATATATAAACCCAATAACTAATTATTGGATTTTTTCTTGTGTGTTGTAGACCTTAAAAACTTCCAAGAATTAGGTAGTGTTAGTTTGTATTGTTTATCCTTTTGTTGTAGTTTTGTTAGCTTTGTGTGTGTTTTATATGCAAATATTGTTGTCTTTCTGATATTATATTATTTTTTTAGTTTATTTTATGACTCTCGCTACTTTGGATGGTTATTGTATTATTTTGTGATTAAAGTTTTATTGAGTTTTATAAAGTTTTAAATTATTGCAATGAGTGTATTTGTAATTAAAAACAATGTAATACAGTGTTCCCCGAACTTCCTGCAAATAGTGAAACCGCGAAATCTGAAACCAACTGTATATGGAAATGTCAGGGTTACGTTCCACATCAAAAATGGTAACATTAGTTACAGCTGTACAGTATACTTATTATGAGGTGTGGCATATTTACGTACTTTACAATTACATACATATTTTTATTGTTAATTTACCTTTTCCTTCAATCCAAACTAAACACTACCACAACTAGACGCGACGTTTCCAAAACTACCAGACACGACAATCGAATGCGACACCTGTTTAATAACTAACGGGAAAAACAAAATCCGAGTTTGTTACAGTCGCCGATTATGATTATTAATGTTTGGATTTCGAAAACTATTAAATTAACAGTAAGTAAATAGAAGTGGTGCTAAGTTTCTGTATGGACGCCGGATTGACTCATCGTTGTTTGTCAGTGACGGTACCGCCACTTGTCAAAAGGAAAGCCTACCTTTTGAGTAGTAGGCCTAGTAGTGTACAGTGTAACAGATGTTTGGAGAATAATCAGATTTCTTAGTGAAAAGTATCTACAGTACTATACAAAATAAATAAGACGAGAACATATTATCCTACAACCTGCACAGTAACTATGCAGTAATTCTTTTCAGGCTTGATAAGGGCAACAAACTAGTTGCCGAAACGTTGTATCAATAAAATATATATCGTTGACTCGATGATCTACCGTTTTATCATCCATTTAGTACATATTTCTAGTGCTCAAATATACATGAACTATTCTAGTTTATGTGCATTAGCAAATCCTTTGATTTGTGTAATTATATGTAAGTGTCTAATTAGTATGATTATGATAGAAATAATTCAATAGCATATTTAAATTATATCCGGTTAGTTGCTATTCGAATGACATATTCGTAGTTCTATATAAATAGCAAAGGATTGCCGATTTAAAAATGTATAAATCTGTAGCTATTTAAAGAAACACCGTTTATAATAAGTGTTTACATAGAGTTTTACTATGCAAAGTGCTAAATACACAGAAGAGAGAATAAAATCTTATAAAAGGTTGTGTTTATTTTCGGTCTTTCAGTTTATTCTGAGGAACGAATAAAAGTGGAGACATTGAATAATTTTGTTAATCCTCTTTTATTTCTATTTAATGTAGGCAGGAAACATAGTTTGTTTTGTTTGTCTAAATACCAAATGAGCCTAAATAAACAGTACTGAAACAGTTGTAAGATTTCATTCTACTTTATTTACATAGTTTTCTCTGCAGTAGTTACCACCATGTCAGCAAAAAGTAACCTCAAATGAAATACATCAACAAAAATACGCGGCAACAATCACAAGGCGGCACAGCTGATCAAGATGGTAACTGCAGCTGATTCAGCTTCAGTACTGTTTATTTTGGCGCATACGGTACACGCAATTGGTTCTGATGTTCATTATAAAATGAATATTTTCATTATGTCTGTCTCCAAATATTTACATATAATATTTGTACTTTTATGTAGAGGAAATTGTTCTTCTGTTATAATTAGTAAAAATATATGTATAGCAAAACTACACATTTTAAAATTATAGAAAAGATATTTTGTGCTAAAAGCATGAACATGAATTGGTATGTTAAACTTGCTCTCGTAACACTTAGCTTTGTTGTTTAATGAGACGGTTGTTTCGGGAGATGTATCTCATTTTCGACTCAGACAATATCAGATATGTTGATTGTTTTATGTGAACCAGCTACACCCAATATACATACTCAACACCCAATATGTAATAATCTGATTACACGTTTGGACATCACAGCTTAATACCTCTATCCAATTCCACCTTACATTCATCCTAACCTAAAATAAGCAAGCGGCCGAACAATAAGATACATTTCCCTCATTTAACAAAAAAGTAAGTTGAATATTCATACAACAAAAATGTATATTATATATGTATATGTATATGTATATGTATATGTATATATATAGTATAAATGTTCAAACATTATTAAAATAAATTTTATTCATCCAATTAAGTTCAAATACATTTTTTTAAACTTGTAGTGGATGACACTTGATGTTAATACAGTTATTTTTATATATTAATTCATTAATTAAATTTAATGAATTATTTTAGTTTCATATGGCAGAACAACGTTTCATAAAAGAGGGGCAAGGTATACAATATAGTTATTTCGTTCCATTTGGCTTAAAATATGATAACATATGATGTCAAAGTCAGCTGATTTCATTCTGAAGATTATGTTTTAGAACAGCTGTTTTACTCATTGGATATGTTAATTTATTTCTAATAATGGTATTTATTTAACAATAAGTAAGTAAAATAAAATTTATTTTTGTTGACTTAAGTAGGAATTAAATTGAAATATGTTTGTTTATAGAACTTGTTTATAATATTACTACTAAAAGCTTTTTACTTTTTATATTAATAACACTAAATTAGCCTAATGTAGGATAAAATTACCACAAAATAATATTTGTTAAGTATAATAAGTAATGTAAAAAGGGAACATTCCACTATCAATCAGATATTTCTATCTGCAGTTTTGATAAGTTCAAATCCGTTGATAAATGAAACAGATAATTTTAGTAATGCCGATTCTTAATAATTAAGTTTATAAAAACTTTTATAATATAAAATAGATATATTATAAACAGAGTATTATAACATACACATGAAACATTTTATAGGGTTGTAAATAAAACTAAGACCTAGATCACTAAAACAACTGAGAAAATATTTCCTTTAATTAAAGTTTGAAAAACAACATTACATGTAAAAACTGTTGTTAGAGAGAGAACCAAATAATCGAAATGAAATTTTACTAAATGCAGAGTAGGAAATACACACACACACACACACACACACACACACACACACACACACACACACACACACACACACACACACACACACACACACACACACACACACACACACACACATACACAAACACACACAACACACACACACACACATACACAAACACACACAACACACACACACACACACACACAAACACACACACACACACACACACACACACACATACACAAACACACACAACACACGCACACACACACACACACACACACAAACACACACACACACACACACACACACATACATACACACACACACACTCATACACACACAGACACACACACGCACACGCACACTCGCGCACATACGCACACTCTCTCTCTCTCTCTCACTCTCTCTCTCACTCTCTCTCTTTTTCTCTCTCTCTCTCTCTCTCTCTCTCTCTCTCTTCATCTTTTATTTCTCATGCACACATGCACGGGTCACACGTACACAAAATATCTTTCATAATACAGTAGAAATAATAGCGCATTTACGGTTCTTTGGATCACTAAAGCTTAAAATAAAATTTACCCTTCTAAATATCATCTCAAGTACTTCAGAAACATATATGTTTTGTTAAAATTTAAAAATAGTTTAGCCTACTCCTTTTTATTTGTAATTTATTTAATATTTTAGACGCGGAAATAATCTTTTTTCAAGTAGTTTCTTAAATAATAAATATTATGAAGCTTTTCACTTATTTCATTATAATTTTTTAGCAGTGAACACAATGAATAAATATATATTGTTCGTACATTACATTTATAGAATTATATGATACTCTAATCCAAATCCCTCATACCATTTCATAGACAAAATCTAGTTTTTTTGATTGAATTTAACTCTTATCTGAAAAGCACATGCGTGACATTATTATTTCCGACAAGTAAGCAGCAAATATTGCAATATGTAAGTGAACAGTATTGCAGTATTTGTTCGTTGTAAATACACGGGTAGTTGTACCTAAACAGACTCGTATTTACATACAAATATCGCGTATTAGTTTCCGCAAATAGTTAGAGGATCAGTATGCAAACATAAAATTTATTACATATATTTAACGTTAAAAAAATGCCAAAGTTGTACTGGGGTGGCGAAATGGGACTCGAAGAATAGCGAAATTGTTTTTCTGTAAGAGTGATCTAAGAACATTTTTGAATTAATCACTTCCGCAATATAAGATATCACCACTATCATTTATATACAGGAAGAGGGTCAGTATCTGTAAACATGATAAGGAATTTCAAAACACTGGCTTGCATGAGAAGGTCGATATTGGATAAGTGTTAGTGATAAGGGTGCATTGTAAGAACTCTTATTAAGTGTTCTACTACTGCAATATTAAGTTTATATTTAGGCCCGAAAATAAAATTGTATCATTTTAAATTAGTTTTTGGAATGATTTAAAAGGTATTTAACTATTTTTATAAATTTAATGTTTCTTTATTTTTCCAGCATTCTTTATATATGTTATGTAGGCCTATTGTATCAACTCTTATAAAAAACACTAAAATATTTCTTTTTTACTATCATTAGGAATTTCTCCATTTTATTTCTTATCCATCTTCAACCTTTTACTCATTATAAAATTTAATAATATCTAGCTCATGTACAGTAACTCTTGGAGTGCGAGGACCACATGTTGTCTTAACGCTTTTCCTCTTACACATGTTGTAAAATCTATCATATTATTAACCTCGCCGTAAATGTAGATAATTACATTCACAATGTGCAAAACAAATAAGACAAGTGACGTATGTCGTAACAAAGCAACAAATATAATTTAAGCTAATGAGCTACGTAAATTTTAGTTAATTATTTAATGGCTTATTTACTTTTAACTAGAATTTCTCGTAAAGAAAGTAGTGAACTGAGTAGAAGAAATAAATGCCCCAAGATATTGTGTACAAAGAAACCTGCTAATTAAAAAAATCTGAAAGGAACGTTAAATGAACGAGAGCTTTAAGGGGGGAAAATTTCAGATTAGGAACTGCTTTGCAGTAAGTGGATCTTTTGTTGAGACCAAGCGGACGCCCGAAGGAACACTTCAAGAGAACATTAGTAGATTGGTTTCCCTTGTTTAGCAAAAAAGAAATATTTCAATGAATCTTAACAAAAAAAAACACTTGAAGTTTAATTTTTACTAAACTGAAATTGGTAAACAAAATGACATTACTTCTTAAAAACATTGGATTTTTCAGAAACATTTTCGAATATTTGACTAGATTGTGATTTAAAAAAGCTGTTTCTAGTAATATAATGTAAACTATTTAGAAGGAGTAATATGTTAATTGTTTTAGTTGGGATTAAAATTATTTAAATTTTGTCTTTATTTAAATTTTCTGAATTGTATATGTATGTTTTATTTTAATAGTGTAACTTTTAATGTCCTTATTAATACATAGTTAATTTATGATATCTCTTAATAATTTTCCTGAACTTAATTTAGTCATTACAAATAATATCAGTAAAAAATTTTTAAAACTCAATTCCTTTTTAAGACAACAAAGAGAAATTTTATTTTAGTTACTATTTATTAAATAATTAAAATTAATATAAACTTGTATTTTAACATTCAAAAACACTAAATACCAAACTTTAGTCTGAAATGAGAACTCAGATTTACATATTCGTTAACTTTATAAAATAAAAATTAAGTTTAATTCTACAATTTTAATATTAGGTCCTATTATTTTACATAAAAATTCAGAGCACAGGAAAAGATGATGAAATAACCAATTATTTACAGGCAAACTTGTATGTAATAAAATATTGATATGTTTTTCAAATTGACAAAAATTCAGAATGAATATAGAGTTAACTTTACATTCTACACCTTGAGGTTTTTGCCTTGTTTAGAATCTGGCTTTATTCACTAAACAAAATTGTATATCTGAAAATATTACAACACAATCTCCAAGGAAATCATCTCGAAGTGAAAGAGAAAATAGGGAAATGGAGAGAGTTATGTAATGTAACAATGTAAGAAAACCCAAAGATATTTCCCAAAAGCTCTGTAGTACTGATGAGTTCCGCAAATGAGAAATGAAACATATTAGTTTGGAGAAAGAGGAGATATTTTATTATTATTAATTTTTGAACTTGTAAATACTCATACATTTGTATGTGTGTGTGTGTGTGTACACATATAGTATATATTTATATATACATATATATATATATATATATATATAGTGAGAGAGAGAGAGAGAGAGGGGGGGAGAGAGGGGGGGGAGAGAGAGAGAAAGAGAGAGGGAGAGAGAGAAATTACTTTAATTTAATAATAATGACCTAATAACTATTATTTTATCTCAACAATCTATTACAGATACTAAAATTGTATTTTGTGTAGATAAAATTTAATACCTAAACTTTTTTTTAATTTTTCGTTTTGAAATGTTCAAATCATCCAGATCTTTACTAAATATGTGTATTTAGTGTTTACAACTAATTAAAATGATGTATTGTGTCGTTTTTTTTTATATTACCACCAATATTACCGATATTAAACAGCTGATTGTGCTTAACCTGTATTTCCTGCTCCCTATCTAATTAATATAACCAAGCTAGGAAAATTAGCATTCTAATAGCGAGAGTCGAAGAGAACAATTCCTCGGCGTCTTCCTGGTGACTGAGGGAACACATTTCGTGGTATGCCGTCTTCCTGAGGGAACCGGGTTGTAGTTCCGCAAGAAAATTGAGGCTTTTCCTAGATTGACAAAATTAAATGCACTTCAATGAATCCTAACAAAAAAAAATTAATTAAATTTCTAATAAATTTCTTGTAAAGGTTTAACTATTTAAAATCTTTGTATTTTTTAAGGATCGTTGTAAATTAGCTGAAAGAAGGCTGTCCTTAAGCGTTATGGAATTCAAAACCCCGTTGGCTATTTAATCTTATTTAAAACCAAACTGATCGATTAATATGTTAATTGATTTTTAATTCAGATAAAAACAAATAAGATTCATCACTACTATAGTTTTATCTTCATCACATTTGTAGGAGTTTTATTGAAACAGCTTAATTTTTAAATTTCTGTTCCACTCATTACAAATTTGATCCTCTCCTCCATAACATTCCTTCACAGTATTTTGTCAATTGAGACTTTTTGCCTGTTTATTACTATTTTTCCGGGTCAATGTTTCTTGAACTATTTGGTACATTTACTATAAAAAAAAACATTTAAAGTAAATTCCTACTTAGGTCAATAAAGAAATTTTTATTTTAGTTTCTTTCAATTAAATAATCACAATTAATATAGATAAAAAGCTAGATATGAAAGAATCACCATATTACGTTGCAAAATAAAAAGCAACTTTATTTGTTAACTAATATTTGAAATTATTTTTTAAACTTATATAAATTTAATTAATGAAATAATATTTAAAAAACTTAATTAACATCAATAGTCATCCATTACAAGTTTTGAAAAATCTATTTGAACCTTTGTGGATGAATAAATGTATTTTATTACCGATTAAAAATTTCAAGAAGATGTATATATATATATATATATATATATATATATATATATATATATATATATATATATATATATATATATATAATTATTAAATAAAAATATTTCAAATACAAAAATAGTTTTAATTTATATATTATTCAAAGCTATTCGCCAATAATACAACTACTATCACGTGGGAATTAAAAGTATTCTTGTATTTGATAACTATCATCTAATCCGAATACCGTAATTAGAACAGAACGAAATTAGAATAGAACAGAAAGGCTTTTTTAACCTAAATTTTGCTCCTTTATCATTTTAATTCTACTCAAGTGATTACAAGGTTTGAATGATGGCCGGGACTTCGCTCTAATTACACAGAAAGCCTGTAATTGGATTACCTTTTGCTTTGCGTTGGTGATTAGCGTCTACCTTTGGTTAGCAGAGTTTCCAATAACATACCTCGGGCTCCTAATCGGGACGAATGGTGACTATATCGTGTCTAAAATGATGTTATGTGTAACCATAAATACATAATTGCAATAATAACTTCGTTCAACTGTGGTGGGGTTTTTAGGTTAGTTTTTTTCGGTAATTTCCTCTGAAGATAATTCTTATACAATAGGAATGTACATCAGAACACAAATAAAACGTTTCTGTGGTATACGTGGTTTTATTTATGTATACTTAAATAATAACAAGTTACCAATGTAAATTCTTCTTCTTTATGTACCGTGCCCTATCGAACGTTGGGAATCAACAGCGCTATTTGTACAATGTCTACTGCTCCTCTAAAAATTGTCCTGGTACTTGATCCATACCATTATTGATCTGATAAGATGTCCTGTGACGTCCCGGACCTCTTGTGATGTCAATTTTACCTTGTATAATAAGCTGAAGCAGTTTATATTTTGTATTACGTAAAGTATTCCGAAATATTCCAATATTCTCTATTCAACAGTGAGTATGATTTCGATTAGGTTTTCCAGTCTTGTTGATGGTTTACGAGGTAGTTTCCCGTTGCTTTCCTCGTCGCAGTATCATTGTCTTTGTAACTGCTATGAGGTTACGCCAGTGACTTTCTGATACCGAGCCATAACTAGAGTTCTTTCAACAGGCACGCCTTAGCAGTGTCATGGCTGCTTCCCTACGTCATAGTAGTATTGGTCCTCGTATTTCATTTCCCCAGTGTGTGTGTGTGTGTGTGTGTGTGTGTGTGTGTGTGTGTGTGTGTGTTTGTGTGTGTGTGTGTGTGTGTGTGTGTGTGTGTGTGTGTGTGTGTGTGTGTGTGTGTGTGTTGTGTGTGTGTGTGTGTGTGTGTGTGTGTGTGTGTGTATGTGTGTGTGTGTGTGTGTGTGTGTGTGTGTGTGTGTGTGTGTGTGTGTGAGTGTGTGTGTGTGTGTGTGTGTGTGTGTCTGTGTGTCTGTGTCTGTGTATGTGTGTGTGTGTGTGTGTGTGTGTGTATGTGTGTGTGTTTTTGAGAGAGTATGTGAAGATATGTAGAGAATATGTATGGGTTGTCTTGTAGGACGGGGTTTGGAAAATATGCATAGAATTTGAATATACGTTACATTTTATTGTGTGTTAATATGGTATCTAATTTTGAATATGTAAAGCTTTCTATTAAAATTTTATACATTTATGTATAAGTGATTTTTCTTAGAGAACTATAGGTTTTAGTATTTTTCTCTTTTCAGGATTAATTCAGTGTATTCTGCTGTGATAAAAATTTATCAGTTAATCGTACGTTTTCAGGATATAAATGTATGCTAAATTAAGTATATTTTTGAAAGGCTTATATATGGAACCAAAGTGTTTAAAGGGTTAAAATGTGCTAAAGTATTTATATATCTGTGCTAGACATTAAGAAAGGAATAATAAGTTCATTTAGAAATATTTGTTGTACTTTGGAAATTCTGTTAACGGAAAAAATGTTTTTTCGTGAGAAGTTTAATTTTATAAAATTGTTCAATCTGTGCTAAAGTTTAAATTGATTTATATAAATAAAAAACAGTGTTTTTACTATTCTGCAAATTGGGTTAACATTTATTTGATAAACAATTTTCTTATACAATCCTAAACCAAGGTAATTAGGTTGGAAGTAGTTTGAAAAATTAGTTCAGCGGAAACAACCCCAAAGGGTTAAATCCCCACGAGTTGAGATTTTTATAATAAAGACCAGTGACTGGTTCTCTGTTTGAAATTTGCAAGCGTTAGCACAAGGCTGGCTTTGGTCGGCGATGCTTGTTCAAAATTTTACCGGCGTTGGTCGGAGGGGAGGTGTCTTTGTAAGGTAGGGCGAAGGTGGTGCGTGCGCTCCTGCGCACTGGCGACGGTCGTCGGGGTGTGTGTATATGATTACATAAAATGTAGACTACTAAATATGCAATGTCTGTTTAAGTGGTGCGATATTTATTTTCTAAACCTGTTTGTCTTTGAATTAATCTAGACGACTAATTAAGTTACATTATTATTGTGCCAGAGTAACTTTAGGGAGCTTTGGGGTGACATAAGTTGAAATTGAATTGGGTTCGTCTCAGTGTTACAATAGAAAACTATGGTGAAACCTTTATTTCTAGATTTCAATCTATATAATATTTTAAATCACCATCTAATTCCAAGAAATTAAAAATCAATTTATTAAATAGGCCTTCTTCAAAATAGGGTGTTTGAAATTTTTTGAAGATGAAATTTTAAACGTTCTTAAGTAATATCCGAGAAGTTATTTAAAAGTTTCATCTTGACATACATAAACATTGTTGAATCTCACTCCATTCTTGAACAATATTACTTTTTTTGATCCTTTGAGCATAATAAACCTACTGCCAAGTAAAAGGTTACTTAGACATAGAGTCTGCATTTTCCATTGACCCTGATTCACAAAGGACAAATTATATTTTATCAATATAGTATCAAGGTCACAATATTATTAATATTACTATGAAACCTCCACTATGTCTTTCGACTTTGTTCCTTGTAAAATTGTTTGATAAAAATTATTTGTAAATAGGGAAAACCTATAAAAATGTTCGAATTTTAAGCATATGTAGTAAAATTTGCCTAGGCCTAATGAAAACCTTAATTGGTTTTAATCACACAAACCGTTTAATTTCCAATGGAATTTCAATGTCGATATAATTTTTAAAATTAAAATGAATGTTTTTGTATTTTTTAACCTATTTTAAATAGTAATGGTTGAAACCACTCTTCTATGCATTCCAATAAAATCCTGCAAATGCTTTTCATTAAATTTCCAAACAGAATTTATATTATTTTCCCTTTGCTAATTAAATTTGGTTGTGGTATAGACTATTCACCTTTTAATAGCAAATGAATTCACGGCATTTCACGTCATGTCAAAGTAATTATCTAGAGTTGTTCTGGTCAACGAAGAATTAAAAATACACACAGCATCAATAAACCCCGCAATTATAAAACTTGTTTAAACTAAACTAGTAACGTTAGTAATACTTAAAGAAAGGTTAGCAGAGCAAGAGCTCTAAGGAAGGTTTAGTGAAGTACACTTAGGTAGTAAGACATTTTGCCTGCCCACATTACATATTTGATTGTTAAATGTTAGGGTTTTGTATTTTATAGCACAACAGTTTCAGGACTCATGAAGGCTACAAACAAGTTGCCAAAACGTTGCTGTAATTAAAATATTTATTTACTCTTTTATCGACCGCATTTCCCTTCCAACCTCATAAGTGTGTCTAGATGAATACAAGTAATGATTAGTTCATAAAAAACTCCTATTCCAAAAAAAATTTAGTATTATTGATTCCTTTTTCCTAGTGAAGAAGTAGATAATAATTTTATTTGGGGTAGACTGTGTTTTTAAATTTAGTTAAATTATTGATTTTCTTTAAATTTCAAATGTTGACTTCTACAAGTTGGCTATTCCAATGTTGACTACGATTCCGAGATAGTAAAAATGTAGAGTTTAAAGAAGTAACATTTACTTATATTTAACTAGCTGATCCAGTGAACTTCGCACCGCCTAAAAGTCAATGAGTGGAGAGTTAAAATTAGCTAAACTTACATAAGTTAGCTTTTATTATGTTAATATTTTATTAACATATTAGTTTAACCTAAATTAGTCGATCGAGAAAAGTGTGACAATATAAAAGTATTTGATTAAATATTATTTCTTGAAATGCACTCACTTATACAATATTTTTGTTTTTACTTCTGGTGCGTACATCAATAAATCAGAAGGGCTTCTGGCGCCTCACGTGAGCAAACTTTGAAATGTGTTGGAAAATAATTTAAATTTGTTGAGTGTTGCTTAGCAACCAAAATTTGGACGTTTTCAGTCCTTTCATCGACGTCTTTCACTCTTGGTTTAGGATTTGAAAATATGGAGTGAATCTTGTGGTACAACCTTCTTCAGCGTTTGTTGTTCTATGACTTCATT
The DNA here is from genome assembly GCA_036971475.1 of Prosapia bicincta. Lineage (NCBI taxonomy): Eukaryota > Metazoa > Arthropoda > Insecta > Hemiptera > Cercopidae > Prosapia > Prosapia bicincta. The sequence goes on from JBAIZL010000002.1 coordinate 245,211,946, forward strand.
GATGGCACGACCACAAGGATTCTGGGATATCGGGATCCTCCAACCATTGGTTGGTCCGCAAAATGATCAAAAAACTTTCTATGTTTATCACTTTTAGGAGCTTGTGGAGCCAACCTTATACATACTTTGTTGTTCTATGACTTCATTGATGGCACGACCACAAGGATTCTGGGAATATCAGGATTCTCCAACCATTGGTTGGTCCGCGAAATAATCAACAAACTTTCTATGTTTATCACTTTTAGGACCTTGTGGAGCCAACCTTCTACAGCGTTTGGTGTTCTATGACTTCATTGATGGCACGACTACAAGGCTTCAGGGATATCGCGACTCTCTCGTGGATTGGTTGGTCCACGAAATAATCAACACACTTTCCATGTTTATCACTTTTAGGAGCTTGTGGTGCCAACCTTCTACAGCGTTTGTTGCTCTATTACTTCATTGATGGCACGACCACAAGGATTCTGGGGATATCGGGATTCTCCAACCATTGGTTGGTCCGCGAAATAATCATCAAACTTTCCATGTTTATCACTTTTAGGAGCTTGTGATTTCCAGGGTTATTTTCAATAAACGAAGTTGATGGAACAAAGTTATATCCTTTGCTATGAAGATCGCCTATTTCCTCGGTGTAAACCTAGGATAAGGGCGTAGACTCTTCTCTTGCTCTCTTCTTTACCTTGCAAATTTGTTTCTTGACACATAAGAATGCTTCGTCAGGTGGTTCACACTAATGATCCGTCACTACTTTAAAATCAACCTGTACATATCTTTGATTTTTGCCTCTGACATAAGTTTTCTCTGTGCTTTCTGTATGCATAGTCGAGATAATACATCATCAGTTTCCCCTTAGTAGAAGAAGTCCCCTCCATATTCACTAAACATTATAAAAATACTGAAATGAATATTAACAATTATTATATACTATAACCTAACTTATTAAAAATGTTTTACCTTTAGGTTATATTATAATTACCTTACCTTTCTTTAGTAACACCTGTAGGTTTCTAAATAATTAACAATCATATAAATTTAGCGTAATTTACATTTATTCCTCTGACATTCAATTATTTCAAACTATACCAAATTACATCAATACGAAGCAGTGACAAAGATTGATTGTTTAACAATACTACAATTACTAATAAGGTGACTCTTGAGGCTTTATATTATACAATAAAGTTTAATAATTACAGTGTTAATTTTGCTCTTTCTCTCGGATCGTTATTCGGGATCTTCTATAAATTAGAAGGTGGTGAGAAAACTAGATTAAATTTTATAAGTACAATGAATTTAAATTAGTTCTCAATTAGTTCTGTTGGCTCAATCTAAAGTAAGAAAGATTGTATTTATTACTGTGTTTCTGGGACGTTGAACTGTTGGACAGTTAACTGCATTACTGCACTTTTACACATAACGTGATAAATGTGTAAATACTTCAAAAGAAAACTACTGCTACGGACATTTTCAAACACTCCTCGTCAAGAATTATACTGTCATGAGATGTATCTTTCCTCGACCGTCACTTCTATTGATTTCCAGAGTTATTTTCAATAGACGAAGTTGATGGAATTTCTTTAACAAAGTTATATCCTTTGTTATGAAGATCGCCTATTTCCTCGGTGTAAATCTAGGATAAGGGCGTAGACTCTTCTCTTGCTCTCTTCTTTACCTTGCAAATTTGTTTCTTGACACATAAGAATATTTCGTCAGGTGGTCCACACTAATGATCCGTCACTTCCACCACAGTTTCGTCACTACTTTAAAATCAACCTGTACATATCTTTGATTTTTGCCTCTGACATACGTTTTCTCTGTGCTTTCTGTATGCATAGTCGAGATAATACATCATCAGTTTCCCCTTAGTAGAAGAAGTCACCTCCATATTCAATAAACACTATAAAAATACTGAAATGAATATTAAACTGAACTTATCGCCAGAAGAGTTCAAAGCAAAGTAACCACTGGAGTTTTTTTTGCCATTTTTGGGAATAACGCTTTCTGTAAATAGTTTAGGGGTGGGGTTAGGAGGGTGGATAACCTGGGGAAATCCACAATATTGAAAGCTATTATATTAGCTGGTATGAGGTAACCTCTCTCCCAACCCTCCGTCTACCTGACTTGGCCCAGGCCATTCACAGGTACTCTTTGACGCCGCAGCTGATTCATTATTGAGTTAGTTTCTACTCTCATTTTAAGGGCAAATTTGATAAAAAAAAAACAACAAAGCTTTAAACAGACCACTCTGTATTATTTTATTATAGCTCTACATTTTTGTTTTTTATCAAATTTTCCCTCGTTTAGTGCCGAATATCTTATTTTTGTATGTACTTCTCAAATATTCGATAAAATGTCGGAAATTATGATTGGCTAAAAAAGTTAGTTTATCTACTGAGGAAGATAGAAAGTTTCGTTCTATAACTCTAATCACTCAATCCTACATTCTACAACTGGAATCCGGTTTGTATGCATTTTCCGCGTATCAGATTTACGACCTACCCTCGTCAATTGCTATTGTTTTTTCGTGCACACATATTTCGCTGTACGGATTTTTCTCTGAACACATTTTTCATGTAACCCTTTCAGGATTTCCTGCCCCTACCTACTTACTATTTATCAGGCCACTTCGACCACTACCCTTTCTTCAGAAAAAAAATATCAATGGAATATTTGAACTATCAGGCCGGTTCGGTACCTTTCAGAGCCACCTGTCTTCTGCCATCCTCTTTAAATGATAGTTGTTTTTTTTTTATTTCCTCCCTTATTTCTTTATCCATTTTCATTTCGTTACGTTTTTGTTCAGTTCTGACCCTTTCAAGTCTCGATTCATTGCAGTTTCTTCGTAAACAGTCCATTTCCGTCGTCATTAATTTCTTATTATTAGCTTTAGTAACATCACATACTTCCCAACAATACTTTTATAAATGTGTTCCTTTGTTTCTGTTGTGATAGTTTTTTCTCAGGGAAGAGAGTTCAACGTCTCACTGCTCTGCTATTACTTATTCTTTCAATAATTTTATCATCACTACCGCCTTTCTTATTAAAAATCACAACTAGATATTTCCATGTTTTAACCTCCTTGATTTAAATGTTTTCTAAGCCAAGGTCACAAATCTCGCATTTGCCTTCTATTAGCTATTCACATTTTGGAATGTTCATCGTTAACTGCCTCATATTCCCTCTGCAATGTTCCTATCTTATACCTAAGATCATGTTTGCTTCTTACTACGATGTATTCGTTCGCGAAGAATAGTGTAACGAGCTATCTGTTCCCCACTTATTCTCAAATTTTGGGGTTTTCTACTCCATTCCTCTAGGGATCCAGTTAGATCTTAAATAATACATTTAGTCCTTTAAATTAACATATTTAAATAATTACCGTTAGTAGGCCTACCTAAAGTGTATTTCTAACCTCAACTACTTTTAAATGGTTCGTATTAATTCTTTACTAGTTTATTATATATTATTAAACCTAAAATTAAACAAATTAAGCGTAGCAAAAAAACGTTTCTACATTGTATACTCTTTTTATTCAATTTTCTGAGTATTTCAGTCAATCTTCTTTTAAGTCGGGTAAATCTTGCTTGGCAAGCTAAAGCAATCCATAAAGCGTTTGCCACATAAACGTATATATTTATAATACAAATTATATAAAGAATTTTATATCTGACTAGATATTAAAGTTTAGATTCCGCTCTAAACAATAGAAACAAAGATGCCGTTCTCGCGTCTAAGGTAGAGAGCAAAGGTTACGCCCTTGCTTAACCGAACCATTATTTTACCCCATCCCCTGACAAAGAATATTCATCCCTACGTAAAATCCGCTTATATTTTTCCACAGGCGGTAAGAGCCTTAATGTAATCAACCCTTAAGATACGTTGACCAAAACACTTTAAATCTACTCTTTGGTGTTGCCCAAAATACTATGATTTTTCAACTTTTCAGTTCAATGTTAAATCACTACTTCTGTTAAATTTACCAATTATTTGTAGTAATTGAAATAAACTTTAACATTTTAAAAATTACTCACTGTATTTATTACTTGATAAAATGATTTATTTTTTACTTTCAATAATATCTTTGTGTCATCCTTTGGTACAAGTAATATATTTTTTATAAATATGTATATACATATGTCAGAATAACATTATTAATTGACAAAATAGAAAGCAAATTCCTTTTGCAATTTTCCTCTTTCTTTTCTATGTATGGTGTTGGACTTTTATTTTTATTTTCTTCGATTTGTAAGCTTTCTTCTTTTTGTCGTATGTATTGTAGTTTTTCTCGCTTTCCTTTTGCATTGTCCGTTTGCGAAGCAAGGTTCGATACCAATAATCCTGTTTGTTTATTTTCCTCCTTTCATTCATTTTTAGTCCGTGAGCATTAATTATAATATTGTGGGGTAACCATGGTAACAATTTAAGGTTATACAATAGAGGTTTCGACGATAACCAGATGGGGGCCAAAGAAACATTTATGTACTTATCTGAGTTATACAATTCTAGCTATAGGAAAGTTGCCTCAGTTCCAAAGCGCTAAACTTCGAACATGAAGATAACCAGTTCCAATCCGATCTAAACTTCCCAAATTTGTATAATGTAATTATTGATAAAATATTTGGAAAAACTGTAGCAACATCAATATTGTAATCCACTAAAGGTTAAAAGAAATGTATTTGAACTTGATTGGATGGATAAAAACGTATTTTATTAACAATTGAAAATCTGTACAAGAAATATAACAGGAGATTGTGAGTTAATAGAAGGAATTTAAAAAGAATTTACCATTTATAGTAAAAACTTTAATAAAAGTCAGAGGAAAGAAATATTGCTATTTTGAGGTTAGGTATTTATATGTAAGCGAGTAAAGGTGGGGGATTAAAATCTTTAACCAAAGTAGCTATAATACTTCAGATTTTATAGCTAATAAACGTAAAAATTAAGTAATATTGAATATTGCCTGTGCTAAAAGGATGTTTAAGGAGACGTACAATAACATAAAGCTATAGTGCTAGGCATCAGCGACATCTTCTTTAATAACAAACTGAACATGTGATTAATGATTTTACTCTGAAACGTCTCAAAAGTGATTTATGGCCTGAGCAAAATGTTGCAGGTGGAAGAATGTCGCAAGAGGCGATCTTTTACTTGGTAAATTAAAGTCATTAGTTGTAAAAGTTTCACCCATTTCAGAATAATTTGCCATTTCGTTGTGTTAATCAGTACTTAATAATCACGTCTATTGCTAAATGATAGAACCAATTCAACACAAGGTGTATATAATTCATTTATGGATTTATATCGTATTCAATATTCCCATTGTATGGTTTTCTTTCACATTGTCCGTTTGTAAAGTAAAGTTCGAGTCCGTTAATCCTCTTTGTTTGCTTATTTTATTATTTTCATTCATTTTTAATCTTTGAGCATTATTTATGAAATATCATAATAATGTGATAGCCATTGCAATTATTTAAAGTTGTAAAATGAAAGTTTCGAGGACAACCAGATGGGAGCAAAAGCAGAATTCATATAAGACTTTGAGAAACAGTAGTCTAGCTAAGGGCACTGGTTCAGTACCAAAAGCGCTAGACTTTGAACATGAAGATACTTAGTTTCTAATCCTACCCAAACCCCCAAAATCTTATACTTTAATTATTGAATAATTATTTTTAAAAAACTGTGTTATGATTCAGGTTAAAAATATGTATTTCAAGGTGATTGTACTTAAATATGTATTTTAATAACAATTGAAAATTTTAAAATAATAGATATAAAGAAAGTGTGAACTAATAGAAGAAATTTAATAATAATAGAAAGAATACAAAAATTAAAACCAATTAATGCCAATATTGCATTTCGTCATTTCTTATTGTAAAATGTGTTTATTAAATTAAGATTATTAGTATTTTATTTTTATTAACATTATTACAAACACGACATAAAACCTTAGAGTAGCTACGAAAGGAAATGTCAATTTTTAACTGATGAAATTGAGTTGCTTTTTTTACATAAAAATACAACTTCTTATTAATGTACTAATTTCTAAACTATATTATTTTTATTCTATCAATTCACGCTCCTTATATATCAAATTTAAAATCGTTAATAAAATACGTTTTATTCAATCACTCAAGATCAAAAGCTTGTAGTGGATGATTTTTATGTTACCACAGTTTTTTTTAATATTAATTCACTAAATAAATGTAATAATGAATCAATTTTAGTTTTATATAGCAGAAACATTTTTCACAAATGAGTAAAGGTATGCAATAAACTGTATAAATGAAGTCCAAAATGGCCAAAAGCAAACAATGATATTGCATTATTTACTTGTCAGCGAAACATATAGTGGCTCTAATTAGACAATTAATTAAATTTTGTGTTAGTTATTAATAGTGTTCAAATATTTCCACTGGTTGAAGTAAAGTAGATTCTGTCAGTATTCAGGAACACAGTTGTAAATGTAATACAATATTACGGAATGATCTCAAAGGAAATCATCAGGAAAGTACATGGGAAAAAGAAGGAGATTGAGAGAGGTGTACAAAGGAGATGCTGGTTTAAGGAAATCCAAAGCTATTTCCCAAAAGAGTTTTGTCATTTATTAATTTCACAAGTGGGAGATGAAATCCACTACATTATGAAGTGAAACAAAGGCTATGGTATATTGTGATTTTTTTTAAATTTAATATATAAAACCCACTTTATTAATTTGTTTCCCAACATTTCTGTTGAATTAAATTTGAGTACTTTTTAAAATTTTTAATAATAATTTTTTCGTTTACAACCCGATATCTATAATTTATTTTATAGTGATCATCCGAAAGTTAACTAAAGTACTTGTTTTCTAAAAATGAACCACACATTCCACGCGCCGGGTAGGGTAATTGTTCAAAATTAATTTTAGAAATTTAAATTCAAAATTGTTGTTTAGGGGACAACATTGGTAAGTACCCATCTAACCGATAGTATATATTCAAGACAAAATTATTCGGTTAGAGAATAAATCAAAATAGAAAACAAGTAATATATAAAAAAAAATTAAGTCAATTCCTACTTAAATCAACAAAGAAGAATTTTTCAGTTTTTTTTTTTATTTTATAATTACAATCAATATAAATATGTGTATACATAAGTCAGAATAACAATTTTAATTGGCAAAATAGAAAGCGAAATTCCTTCCAACTTTCCTTTCTATGTATGGTCTTGATCTATTATTTTTATTTGTTATTATTTACACGCTTTCTTCTTATCGTCGCTTTCATTGTGTTGTAATTTCTTTTCGCTTTCCTTTTATAGTGTAAATTTGCGATGCGAAATTCGATAACGCTTATCCAGTTTGTTTGTTTATTTTATTCTTTTTATTATTTTTAATCTTACAGCATTATTTACGGAATTTCGTAGTAACCATGGCAACAATTAAAAGCTATATAATGGAGGTTTTTCATATTAATCTTCAAAAAGTAAATTTCTAGCTATGGGAAAGTTGCCTCAGTGCCAAAACGTTAGGCTTCGAACATGAAGATACCCATTTCGAGTCTGACTTGAACCCCCAAATTATTATAATTTAGTTATTGAATAAATATTTGAAAACACTATATTAATATCAATTGTCGTCCACTATAGGTTTAAAAAAATGTATTCGAGATTGATCGGATGAATAGAATCGTATTTTATTAAAGATTGAAAGTTTGTACAAGATATATATCCGGAGAGTGTCATTTAATAGATCTTAATAAACATAACAGTTTGTGGAAGGAACTAACCTGAATCAGGACTCAAGTTACATATTGTGTATAAAACATGACAAAACACAACTTTGGAAATCGCAAAACACAAACATTACAGAAAACCATCACAATAACAGATTCGATTTAAAAACACAATATAACAAAATAATCATAAATATTATCGTTTTTACTTAATGAACGATTTACATTTAAATTACGCTATGCCTTCGGAACATGAATTTCGTTTAGTAAAAGTAACAAACAGTATTACCAAAATAACAGAATTAAAACTTATTTGATATTAGAATTTTAAAAAATCTAATATTAAAAATTAAGAAAAATTAGTTTTTAACAAGTTTCATTATATCTGTTGAGCACTTCGATATTCTTGTACATGCTGACCTTATTTTTATGAAAATTTATATATATTACACATAAAAATAAATTACACATGACATAAAAATCACACAACCCAAATCAAACTTCGCCATACACATACAAAACACACTACACTAACAGGCCAATATAGACACCAATCTAAAAACCCTACACTACATCACAAAAGCAACAAACTATACACAACAGAAAACTATGACATATTCAAACACCACAAATACTATCCACAACACATTCTAAATGCCAAAACAAACTCACAATCAAATACTATATTGGAACACTGTGAGTTCGTGTGAAGCAATTTATTTGTTTATAACCTTAACTCACACACCAACCCAATAAATTCTTAATAAAGTAGATGTGAGCTCTATAGGAGTAGAAACCTTAAGTCAGTTATAAAAATGATTTACTAGATAAATATTATGCACAATTAAAAGTAATTTCAAAACACATATTTTACAAGTTTATTTACTGTGTTTCTCTTAATTAAATCACTTACAAAATAACAAAGCTACAATATTTTGTACGACCACAAAAATACTGGATGTTACTAAGAAGAGTACAAATATAGTGCAAAAATCTATTGCAAAGAACATTACAATACGTATTTTGTTCCACTTGAATATAAAATTGTTTTAGAAATTATCTAGCATTCGTAACGGGTTTTTTTGTATTACCGCAAAACATACAATTAATGCAAAGTAGTGTCTAATAGTTCAATAGTCGCCGCACGAGAGCAGCTCGTTCCAGTCTCCATTTATAATCAGCTGTTTGTTACAGACTTAATTTTTTCGGTCCATTTTAAAATTAAATATCAAATCGAAAAGAATGGAGTCGGATAAGAGAAGTCAAGGAGAGTGTCGTAAGTGATCAGGAAAAAAAGCTATTGCTGAGTAGTGATTGCTGTGTCTATTTGAGGAATTTCCAAGGAATCCAGCTAACAAGGTGGTAACATTTTTCACAAAGGTAAATCTTTTAAATTTATATATAACATATTATAAGTATGTCCAACGTCTACAGCCTGAGAAAAGTTATTTGTCAAAATTCCTTTTGTGGGATAAACATTCCAATGTTTATTTTGAGACATAACTTAGCTATTTAGTCTTTCTATGGCGGGGTGTGACACATTCAACAATTATATAACATTTTATTTAAATTAAATAAATAAAAATGAAAACTGAGAAATGTTAAAAATTATTTTATTTCGTTTAAAATAAAGGTTGCATTTTTCTGTGTTTGTTATTCATTAAAATATTTTTTATAATAAAAAGCAGGGGCAAATAGATTATAGCCATTTCTTAATTAAAACATTAGTCAGAAATTGTTAATTCATTTACAACTTTCACTAAACGAAAACCTATTTATCCTCTTGATTAAGATGTAGGTAAATATATACGCGAATCAAGGTACTTTACGTTTAACTAAGTTAAATATAGTTTCGGTCAAAATTTAACACAACTTAAACTTCAAAGACAAATTTTAATTAAAACCTTGCGTCAGGTTAAACACTCAGTTTTATCTCACTATATTTGTCTATAATCAAGAACGTTAAGCATTTGCATCTTAAACTTTATTCATTAAATTAATTATTATGAAATATTATCCCATCACATCTTAAGATAAACTCCAAATTGATACGCTTTAAAACACGTGTCGAGTACCCCATACATAATGGACTTACAAAAGAATGGGCGCAGTCTTCCTTCAGAGCGATATCTGTATTCTTCTTAGGCTCCATCTGTGCTGTAGGCAGTGTTAAGCAGCGAATTATATTGCAGAAAGTGGCTTTGCTATTTCATGCTCGGATACGCTTTCATGGCATCTAGTATTGTATTACAGCTTATGCATTTATATTTCTGCTCTTTGCTCTTCGTGTCTATTGCAGAATATACATTTTTCTTATCTTAAACTGGCAGGGTCTAAACCCCAATTTTATCCCTATTTGGCAGGCTCTAAACTCCTACAAAGTCCATATCTTGCAGGTTCTACACCCCAAGAAGTCCTTATCTATCAGGTTCTAATCTTTATAGAAAGCTTATCAGGCAGGACCTAAACCCCTAGAGACCTCCTATCTAGCAGGATCTAAACGTTAGAAAGTCCCTATTTAGTAGGCTCTAAGTCCCTAGAGAGCCCCTGTCTGACAGGATTTAAACCCTAGAAAACCCCTATCTAGCCACACACCGATTCTCTCTCTCTCTCTCTCTCTTTTTTTTCTCTCTCTCACACTTACCAATCATAGCAAAAATTGAGGGTTATATGGGAAACTATAGATAGCAAGTCCTGTTCAATGAAAGAAGTCATTAATTTTTGAAAGAGAACGCGTTTCCCTCTAATTTCAAGTTTCAACGAGCAGTGTACCGTTTCTTAATTTTCATAATAGACGACATCGGGTCTTCAGCACAGGCAGTATATTGCCGTGTACACTACGAAAGGAGATCCTTTAAACAGGTCCTTCCTTTCAACGGCACTAGAAGATACTAAAACTTTTTTAGGTGGCGATGCCGGGGACATAACCATCAACATCTTACACACATCCCTAGCTCGAGAGAAGAATCCTGACGTATCCTCTTTACAATAGCACGGAGAATTTTTTTATTTTATTTTTTTTTTTTGTTCCTTATGTATTTTTTAAGCCAATCATCGTGTGATATTTATTATCGGAACTATAGAAAGGCCTACACCCATGGATCACATACGATTCTTTCCTAGCCCCTGAAATCTGGGGCCTATAGTTTTTCTCCTTAGCTCGACTGGATGGGCATCAGTCGAGAACTCAATACTGTGTACAGGTTCCGACACCTGTGCACCACGGACATTCCCTGACCAATAGCCGAAGCGGTTGGCAGACTAGCAACTGTGCTTACGTCTTCGGCAGAGCTCACAGCAGCATCCCACTGGAGTTTGTCAAGCTCTGGTTCTTTCAGCAATCCCAACGCCCAAAGATTTTGACCAGTAAAAAATCCCTAGGAAAAGATGTAAGTGTTCTTATTTAGTGGTTGTGTTGGTAATGTAGTATGCGTATAAAATGTATCTGTGTGAAGTAGTAGTGAAGTGAGTGTTGTCAGTAGTGATTCTGTTAGACTGGGGTAGCGCGAGGTTCGCCAAACCCCTCACGTAGGTGCGGCTAGTCCGCTACCCTCCGCGGGCTATTGGATAATAGATGTTTCCCACATAGGGCATATTTATGGCCTCCAGGCAGGGAGATTTGGAAACGTGTATGCAAGTACATCAAATAAAATTTTAACAAAAACACAATCAAGCACACTTTAAAACAACTGAGATAATATTAATAATAATATTACAAATAAGACATCTGAAATAATGATACAGGAATAACACGACGTAGAAAAACACAGGATTTGTTCAACAACGGCAACCATTTTCTACCGACTGTGCCTTTACAATCACACAAACACGAAAAAATTATTGAAGTCTACAAAACAGACAAAAAATAAATATGCATGACGCTGCTTAAAACCGACGCAATAAAACAAGCTTTTACGACAAAAGAAGAAAAACACGGAGTGACAGAGAGTTGTCACGGCGCTCGGATTATTGAAGTTTTTGTATAAATACAGCACTGTTTATTAATGCAAACGAAAAAATAAAACAATAAAACCTCTCTCGTTTCCGAATACACAAAGCACAATCTCCCCGTGCACTAAAACTCTAGTTGGAATAAAACGCAAATAATGTTTTCAGGGTGGCAAAATCGTTTTCAGTAAACAAAAACATACATGGAAAATTCATGCTCAAACATATGACGTTATGCGTATTTTTATGAACAACTGTTTTGCAAGCGATATTTACTTGGAATAAATACATTAATTTTAATTTCTTTCTACAGGAATTTATATATAAATATTGTTCTACGAGTAATAATTAAATATATCAAAATACTAAATAATCAAATTCTTATACTCGTGCGTGTTAGGCCTAATGAAAATATATAAAAAAAATTTTCATGTTAATGATAATTGGAAAATTTTATAATGAAATCAGAATAATTTGTAAGCGTACCTTTTTACATGTGATTTCGGATGGTCAAAATATTCCAACGATATTTCTGTTGTTTAAAAAAGGGTCACGGTCCGATGCCTAGTTAGCAGGTAGAGGCAGGAAATCCCGTAAGTGTTACCTAAGTAACCGATGCACGAGAAGAGCCCTGTCCCAAGACAGGTTAAAAAGATAGGGTCATTCCCAAAAACATTTATAACACAAAACGTCAGATTTATAGAAAATTTCAATGCAGAAACGGGATCGTATATATTTTATTTTGTGCTACCTTTCTTAATAAGAATAGTACCTTTACCTATTTGTAAATACTTACTAAAATGTTACCTACCGTCAGGTTATGTTTGTAGGTCAGGAATACAACGGGGGTGCATGCGCAGAACTCTAAACCGAGCGTGACTCATTTCTATGCCAGGGCTCTTCTATAGAGCCGGTGACCGTACCCCTCAGCACCCCACCCCCTACACTTGCTGCCACAAGTCAGTTATCTTGATAGCGGTGGGCGTTACTAGTGAGCAGAAAAGGTGTACGATGTTTTCTATGTTGAGTGAATATTCCTAACCTGACATAACCTATAACCTAAGTTAAAATAACCTAACAATTATTTCTATAGTTTGTTAATGTTATTTATGTGTGTTCTCGTCGGATCAGTTCGACCTCCCTACTTGGCGGATTAACACTAATCGGATGAATCCGACTAAACCCACGAGTGGGTATTACTTTTTACGAGGTTTTTAAAGTTGGTATTACTTGTATATTACAACTTCTTCGAGTGACTTGGCCCTCTAGAATATAGTGTTTTGACAATCATCTGCACTATCTTCACTTTATTCCACAAAAGCTCGCTCGACTGTCTGGAATAATAACCATACGACTGTCTGTTAACTCCATACCTAAATACCACAGGTTTTCAATCCATGATACTCTTCTTCTTGGCTGAGTTATGCTTATCTTCAATCTGTCTTTGAGTAGATATCTGCAGAAGATATTTTGTATTTCGCATTTATTAGCCGACGTATTCGTCCTTCCTTTTATGGCACTTATTACTAATTCAAGTTCTTTATCTATCTGGTTTTGTAAGTATTCGTCCTAGCTATCAATGTGGATTTTAACATCCTATACGCCCACATTTCAAAACCTTATAAGTTTATTTGCCTGGCTTCAGTTAAACTCAATGTAAGAGATAAACTCATAACAGGAGTAACAATACAAGGAATAAAATTTGCCCATCTTTTCCAGTTAACACTCTCTTTAGCTCTCATTAGATTTATTTGAGTGTTGTCCAGATTTCGGTTTAAGAAGCATCTGCTGTACTTTTCCACCAATTCAATATGATCACACCATGAGTTACTATGATCGACGTCACGTTTTTTTGTATTAGTCCTCTATTGGACTTTTTCCAAATCAATTTTAGTGATAATGCGACTCTTTTAATTGTCACAATAATACAAAATATGTGGAAAACTTCCAAAATGGTGCCACTGACAAAACAGTTTCTTTTGAATAATATGCCACTTAGCTACTAAGTTTTCAATTCCTTCTATTGGTTCATAATCTCACACACACACACACACACACACACACACACACACACACACACACACACACACACACACACACACACACACACACACACACACACACACACACAAACACACACACACACACACACACACACACACACACAACCTCACACACACATACACAATGCATTTAACATTAGTAAAGCAAAACTACTAATCAGAATATAAAAGAAGTGTAGCTTACCTTTCCGAAGAAAGCTCCAGATGCCCATTTTTTTCAGTTTTTTATTTCTTAGTTTTTAAAAATTATTTGGTTGTTATTATATGTATTTTAAATATAAATAAATATGTGTTTGTGTGTGTGTGTGTGTGTGTATGTGTGTGTGTGTGTGTGTGTGTGTGTGTGTGTGTGTGTGTGTGTGTGTGTGTGTGTGTGTGTGTGTGTGTGTGTGTGTGTGTGTGTGTGTGTGTGTGTGTGTGTGTGTGTGTGTGCGTGCGTGTGTGTGTGTGTGTGCGTGTGCGTGTGTGTGTGTGTGTTGCAACGTCCCCCTCTTACCTTACTCTTTTATTTTATATTTGATATCCCTTCTTGCAGAATACCAAAATTTTGGTGTTTAAAAAACTTATTTATAAACAAACCAAACATCTGCCAATCACCCCGCTTGTTAAACCGTGCTAAACTCCCTGAGTTACGTGTATATTTCCCGCTCGTAGGGCCAGGCCCAAAACAAGCCTATTCCCGCTGACTATAATTTAAAACAAGTATAAACTCTCCCAAATTGGTTTATCAATTGTGTATGGTCTAGATATAGTCACACATGTCATTTCAATAGTCAGCTGGATAGAAACACATTTAAAATAATACACAAAATATTCACAGAGTCTTACCACCTGATGATGATCTGCAGAGACAGCAAGGGAACGTGCAAAATATGATCGTGTTTAAATTACCTATTTTAAAAGGCTCCTGTGTCCTTTTAAACACAATCTGCCAGTAGATAAATCTCTGGACTTTTATACAAAAAACCAACTAATCTTTAGGCTAGCTCATGAAGTTAGTAGAGAGAAACTCTTTAAAAACATTAGGCTTTAACTATTATCATTTAATGAAATTTAATTAAATTTGTTTACTGATTTAATAATCATTTTCATATTAGTTGGAAAAGGCTAAACAGTTTTTATTGATTATTCGACACAGGATGAAATACAAATACTGTTGATTTTTATAACATATTTAATTCTATTTATTTGAATAAAAAAGAAAATTTATCCTTTTAAATACAACACAATTATATTAACAAAACAATTCACTAAGTAACTTGTTGTTTCTTATGCTTTAAAAACTTATAATTTGCATATAGATCAATTACATTGACATAAACATAAAATTATTTTCCAAATTACACATAATAAAAATTTATCTCCTATATTGAATTGGTAAATTCGTATTTTATGACACTTAATTTTTAAATTTATAATATTCGAAAAATTCTTATTTCCTTTAAAATAAATGGCTTATGGCCAAAAACCCTTTGTAAGTTTAATATTTATCACTTGAAATATTCTGATCACATAAATTCATTTTATTTAGCATACAATTTATTAAAATTTTATAAAGAGTGAAGTCATTGTTTTAAGCTTGAATATTTGTTTGAATTTAATAAAATTAACTAACTAAATTTGACGTAATTGGTATCGAATAAAGAAAATGACTTGCCAAAGATGTTCCTGCCGGTCCTGGAGTCCTTCGTCTGGATTCCCTGGTCCTTGGACATCGGAAGTCGCCATCCCTGGTTCGTCGGTGGTGGTTTCCCTCTATTCCCGCGTCCTGGAGGCTGAGTCTGGAGCCTTCATCCCTTGGTAGTCCTGGACGTCGAAAGCGCTGAGGTTTGGTCCATCTGGCCTGGTGACGGTCCTACTCGCGGTCCAGCATAGCGTTCCGCGGCACCTCGTGTTAAAAATTTATTTCAGACTGTCTCTAAAGTCTTAGAGACCTAGTATATATAGCGGTGAATTTAACCTACCTCACCCCGCCTGCAATGCTGCTATCTTTCGATTTATTCCTTGTACAGGCAAGTCGGGCAACGAATCTGTTTTAGCTTGCAGAGTTTGATTATTATTTTTGGAACACTGAAAAATGTCTATTTTATTAAAACTGCTGTAACTTTTTTGTTTTTTAAGTTTTTCAAATTTTCTTTTCTCTAATGTTCATTCTGGCTTATTCTGGTTCTTTTAAAATGTCGATGAAAGTTCTACGTGGTTTGGTTCTTAAGATAGCTTTTTAAAGCACTTAGAAAGTTTTCGCCTCACTCCCGATGGTCAAATTTAGCTAGTTATTACAAATTTATTCTTTAATATTTTTTTAATTTAGCTTAATTATTCTTTTAAAGGTTTTATTTAATTTTTCACTCTTTATTATTTGTATCACTCCCAACTTGATTAATTTAAAAATCAACTTTATTTCTTAAAAACAGGAAATTATTTATTTCCTATTTGTCACGGTGTCCCAGACCGTTACAGTGTGTGTGTTTATGTATATATATATATATATATATATATATATATATATATATTTGTTTCGATTTTTAATCGTTAATATAATTATTTTTATTCATTCACCTAAATTCAAATACAATTTTTAAAATTTCTAGTGGATGACACTTCATGCTAATACAGTTTCTTCATACAATAATTCATTAATTGAATTACAATGAATTAATTTTATAACGGAGAAAAACCTTTCACAAAAGGGGCAAGTTATGCAATTTAGTTATTTCGTCCCATTTGGTTTAAAATGAGCGATAATATATGATTTCATAAAACAGCTGATTTGAAGTTATAGGTTATGTGATTAAACAGATGTTTAACGTAGGGGTATTTTTTTTCATTTATATTAACTGTAATTATTCAATAAAAATTAACTAAATTACAGTTTCTTTGACCAAAGCAGGATTTGACTGTAAAAATTGTTTTTTTTATATTACTTGTTTACTTGCTTGATAACAAACCCCTTTATTTACAATTTTCCCAAAGGTTATGTCTGAGATTGGATGTACATATTAAGTAAAGGTAATAAAAATCGAGTTTAAATCAAATTAAATTGTACATTGTTTGTAACAAGAACGAGTCTCTGAACGTGGCTTTACGCTGTCTGAAACTTGACAAATTGAATTAACCGGGGATGTGTATGACGAGACTTACATAACAAAACACAATTTAAACTTGTAACAGGCCACAGAATTGTCGACATTTGCAGATGTAGGGTACGTTTTCCATTTGTTGGCGACAAATATACACGATGAAAACATACAGCTGATAATTCAACAAAGTTATTTAATAACAATAACTAATATAATTTTCTGTAAACGATTGTTTGCCTATTGCAACTGAAGGGATTTCTTTCCTTGACTAATAAGCCTATTACGAGTAAATCAAATAACTTGAATATTTATTGTTATAGTAGAAACAGGAATCTGTGAACAGCTCCTGATAAATTTTCTCGTCAAGTTCACATAATATATTTTTCACATAATTGACAAAATTTTCTATATTATTATATAAAAGCCTATAAAATCTACATATTGATGGGTTTGCTGTGTGATTAAAAACAAAGAAAATAGAAATACAGGCGTGATGTTTGTAATCATGCAACCGCGTGGATATTGATTTGAATGCAACCTTAAGAAAAACTCTGCAACTAGCGAAAAGTACGTTGTATGTGACAATCGGCGTGATACTGTTTTACCGCAGATAGTAACTAATACTAATGTACTAGTAGTAGAATTATTGTGCAAACTAGGATTAATGTACAAACTAGAATTAATGTGCAAACTAGGATTAGTATACCAACTACAATCAATGTACAAACTAGGATTAATATACAAACTAAAATTAATGTGCAAACTAGGATTAATATACAAACTATAATTAATGTGCAAACTAGGATTAATATACAAACTAGAATTAATGTGCAAACTAGGATTATTGTGCAAACTATGATTAATATACAAACTAGAATTGATGTGCAAACTAGGATTAATGTACAAACTAGAATTAATGTGCAGAGTAGGATTAATGTACATACTATAATTAATGTACAACCTAGGATTAATGTACAATCTAGAATTAATGTGTAAACTAGGATTAATGTACAAACTAGAATTAATGTGCAAACTAGGATTAATGTACACACTAGAATTAATGTGCAAACTATAATTAATGTACAAACTAGAATTAATTGGCAAACTAGAATTAATGTGCAAACTAGGATTAATGTGCAAACTAGGATTTATATACAAAATAGAATTAATGTGCAAACTAGGATTAATGTACGAACTAGAATTAATGTGCAAACTAGGATTAATGTACAAACTAGAATTAATGTGCAAACTAGGATTAATGTACAATCTAGAATTAATGTGCAAACTAGGATTAATGTACAAACTAGGATTAATGTAAGAACTAGAATTAATGTGCAAACTAGGATTAATGTACAAACTAGAATTAATGTGCAAACTCTGATTAATGAACAATCTAGAATTAATGTGCAAACTAGGATTAATTTTCAACTAGGATTAATGTACAAACTAGGATAAATGTACAAACTAGAATTAATTGGCAAACTAGGATTAATATACAAACTAGAATTAATGTGCAAACTAGGATTATTGTAAAAACTAGATATAATGTGCAAACTAGGATTAATGTACAAAAGAGAATTAATGTGCAAACTAGAATTAATGTACAAACTAGAATTAATGTGTAAACTATGATTAATGTACAAACTAGTATTACAGTAATGTGCAAACTATGATTAATTTACAAACTAGAATTAATGTGCAAACTAGGATTAATGTACAAACTAGAATTAATGTGCAAAGTAGGATTAATGTACAAACTAAAATTAATGTGCAAACTAGGATTAATATACAAACTAGAATTAAAGTGCAAACTAGGGTTAATGTACAAACTAGAATTAATGTGTAAACTATGATTAATGTACAAACTAGTATTACAGTAATGTGCAAACTATGATTAATTTACAAACTAGAATTAATGTGCAAACTAGGATTAATATACAAATTAGAATTAATTTCGAAACTAGGATTAATGTACAAACTAGAATTAATGTGCAAACTAGGATTATTGTACAAACTAGAAATAATGTGTAAACTAGGATTAATATACAAACTAGAATTAATGTACGAAATGTTAAATGTGGAAATAAAATTAATATCGTAAAGAAAGTCTCATATAGAAACCTCTTATATTTTAGAGTCTTGCTAAAAATCTGAATAATATAATTAATTTATACTTTTTTAAAACAAAATTATATAACTATTTTCAAGTAAATATAACTCCACCATTTCTAGGATATGTGATAAACATATAATTTACCTTCAAAAACAGAATACTTATTAAAAGCATTAGAAAATAAAATTATATAATCCAAACGAGACACGAGAATGTGGAAATGCTTACAAAACTCTATTTTATTAATTTCTCGCCAATCCTATTTTTAAAATTGATAATATAGAAGATTGGCATCGTAGGTCATGTATTCAGATTGAAAGCCATAGCATAACTACAGTATCCACAATGGTAAAATTCATTACTACAACATACAACTAGTCACTGAAACTGAAAGCAAAATAACTCTGTGCTAAAACCAAATTAAATTACAAAATTTTATTAATTTTAATTACTACAAATACGTGTACATTTATTTGCACCAAATTTGTAAACTCTACAGTGTTCGGTATTGAATTTCTTGATTCCAAAAACATAGAGGTTGTTACTTAATTTGTGCATTATTTTCGACTAATGTCTATTAGTCAATATAATTTTATTTTTTGTTTAAACAAATGACTCATATTTGAAATAAATAAATTTTTGGTATCTCACCTTTAAATTATCTCATGTGATACGTATTAGTACTTCTTGAATGCAGGACCAAAACTCATTTTTATTAGTGTTCTGGTTTAATTAGTCTTGTGTTAATTGGTAATTAAAGAAAGAAGCTATTAATTATATTTATAAATGTAATAAATTGATAAATACACACAGACACACACACACACACACGCACACACACACACACACACACACACACACACACACACACATACACACATATATGTGTATATATATGCCTATATGTGTTTGTGTAATAAATAATTTCTATTTTTTAAAACCTTCACCTATATATAATACAAATATTACACTCTTAAGCACAGCAATATAAATGTAAATGTCTTCGTACGTTGATTAAATGTTTAAGCAAAACTTTTACTCCCTCTTCGTAAAACACACAAAGGCTAATAGAATTAGAGTTTTTTCGCATCATGTTTTACCAGAGCTTGACCTTAATCAACTCTTTGTGGTGACACAATTAACTCGCTCTGCCCACGTTCTCATGCTCAGGCTAATTTCAACATTTGCACAAGCTGCCTCTCTTTAGCTATACTTTCCTATCCTTCACTACATGTGTTACAAAAATATATTTTAAATCACTCATTGAACAGTAAAATGTATTGATTGATTCTAAATTAAAACCAAATACCAAGTTGAAACAGATTTATTCGGATAGATAAATAACATAAACCTCAGCGCAGTATTTATATATTTGCTTTAATTTGTTGTTCCATTTTCCTATGTTTTAACCACATGTTCCAGTCATTTATTTTAATTTATTATTGTAGAAATGTTTTTGTAAACCATTTACTGTAGCCTATAAACAGTTTCTTAATCCTTTACAATACATTTACCGGAATCCTTTAGCATGACTTACATAATTTTATATCATCGGCGAAAGATGGCGGGAGGTAGCCAAAATACGTTTAAAGTGGCTGAAGGTAGCGATTGAAGCTAGAAGTTGACGGACTTTGACGCATGTACGACACAATCTAACTGCTCTATCAATCAAAGTACCTCCATTCAATCTTAAAAATTCTAGAGATATTATATGCTCAGGTTATTGAATAGCTGGCGCAAAACCCATTCCGTTCAAGTGGAAGGTTACCTGGACTATCTTCCTCTTAAAATTTTTATCCTTCTAATCTCTTGTACATACTTTCTCTGTCCCTTCAAATATTAGCGTTAATATCGTTTCATATTTCTAACTACTTTAAAAATATTGATTATGAACTCTATTTACAGAATGAAGTTGAATACAGTTAAATATTCTCCTTTTCATGGTAGGGTTACAAACATCATGAACTGTTGTGTGTGTGTGCGTGTGTGTGTGTGTGTGTGTGTGTGTGTGTGTGTGTGTGTGTGTGTGTGTGTGTGTGTGTGTGTGTGTGTGTGTGTGTGTGTGTGTGTGTGTGTGTGTGTGTGTGTGTGTGTGTGTGTGTGTGTGTGTAAGTGGACTGACTCTACGTATTTATAAGGAAGGTAAAGCGAGAGATAGAGCACAGAGACAAGTCCATCTAAATAAGCTTTTGCTCCTGATATTATCCATTCAATTTTCCAGCTCATTTCATGCGATCGTTCAAAATGTTAATATACAAATGCTCCAGACAAAACGTGATTAACACAAGAGATGAAATTTTAATACTTTTTGAAGCACTCTGCGCAGCGCTTTACAAAGCACATTCAAGAGCTTGATTAAAATTAAGTGTAGTCAAGACTTTTAGTGTTATATTGTACTAGAAACCTTACTTTTAAAGCCAAGAGAAAACATTACGCTATTTTTTATGTACGTAGGGGTTTTAAAGAGTTGAAATTATTAAATAAAACGTTTGCAGCGTAGAGAATCTAAAACCTTATTTATACTTATTGTTTTTTTATTGTTTTTTTTCTTTATATACCTCGTTATATTTGAAAATGTTTTACTCTTCTTTACTTGCTGACATTTAATTATTTTAAAAATGTTATTTAAAGCATGAATTTATTGCTACTATCTTCATTTCATTATTTTCTAAAAGACATATTTTAAACCTAGTAATAGTTTTTAATTTTCTGTAAATATTTGTTTATTGTACAAAGTGTGTAAATTTTTCTCTTCTTGCTTATTTTTTCGCTTCACTATTTAAAATAAAATATTTGCTTTATGTCAATTTACTTTTTTTACAAAAATACGAATATGGTGATAATTAATTGATATTGATTGTAAATTCAATTATAAGCTTTTCTAAAACTGAATAAAAGTTTTCAGTCAAGTAAAAAGTTATAACTCAACAACTTATTACTCAAATACCTCATTTGTCTTAAAATAATGGATTAGTTTTACAAGATAACTTTATTTTTATTATTTTAAAAATTTATGTTGTAGTGTGTGTTATTATTAGAAATTATATTAATTGCTTCTTTTAGTTTCATCTTTCAGTTCAATATTTTTTTTGTATAATATTAATTGAAAATACAATACAAGACAAATTTTTCAAACATTCTAAATACAGACTATTTTTAATTAACCTGAATTTTTTATAAAATCATTGTAATATTTGCTGTGCATTCCTCATCTGTGATAGGTTTTATTTACACAACATAAACTCAGAAAACCATTGCACTTTTTATACATTACTAGTGATATTACCGACATAGAAATAGGAAACCTGTAGCTGTCTTAAGTAAATTTTAATCAGTGTCCTTATACGTCAACAAGTAATCTATACAAAGAAATTTAAGTATATTCTTACCTAAATCAACAGAGAAAAGTTTTATTTGAGTTTTTGTATTTTATAATTACAATTATTATATACTATAACCTAACTTATTAAAAATGTTTTACCTTTAGGTTATATTATAATTACCTTACCTTTCTTTAGTAATACCTATAGGTTTCTAAATAATTAACAATCATATAAATTCAGCATAACTTACATTTATTCCTCTGACATCCAATTATTTCAAACTGTACCAAATTACATCAATACGAAACAGTGACAAAGATTGATTGTTTAACTAATACCAAAATTACTAATAAGGTGTCTCTTGAGGCTTTATATTACACAATAAAGTTTAATAATTACAGTATTAATTTTGCTCTTTCTCTGGGGTCGTTATTCGGGATCTTCTATAAATTAGAAGGTGGTGAGAAAACTAGATTAAAATTTTATAAATACAATGAATTTAAATTAGTTCTCAATTAGTTCTGTTGGCTCAATCTAATGTAAGAAAGATTGTATTTATTGCTGTGTTTCTGGGACGCTGTACTGTTGGTCAGTTAACTGCATTACTGCACTTTTACACATAAATAACTTACTTCCCTAATTTCTTCATTATCTGCACCCTAATTCATTCACGTCGCACATTAAATTTGTACACATAAATAACTAACAATTCTCTTAACTCTTCTAAAGAAATTTATCCCTTTTTAAACATTGCTTACCCCCCCCCCCCTTAATACACATGCACTCCTCTGAAGTACCCCAATGATTTAGTATTTTACCCGATGATTTTATTTTTGAAGAACCGATATAATATCCCCCCTTACGTGTTTCAGTAATTTCGGTGGTTCCCTCGCAGCTCTTACAAATTGTTTCCTAAGGTACAGTGGTACTTTCCCAGGTTATTTTGGTCACTTGGAATACTTAATCTTAAAATACTTTTACCCTTCTTTTGTCAATAGGTTCCCACGGCTGTACTGGTTTATGACTACTCTCGAAATAGAACAATGGTTAAACCCTTTTTGTCGGTACTTTAGTCAACTATTCTTGGTCACTCCTTTCTTGATATTTCTACAGATTATTATTATTTAGGATACTAGTTAAAGTCATACTATATGCCTCATACGTTTATGTTCTAGTAATGTCAGAATAACAATATTATTTGACAAAATAGAAGGATAATTTCCTTGCAATTTTCCATTTTCCTTTCTATGAATGGTGTTATACTATTATTTTTGTTTCTTACTATTTACAAGGTTTTTTGAAGCTCGCATTGTATTGTAGTTTTTGTTCGCTTTCCTTTCACATCGGTTTGCGAAGAAATGTTCGATACCGTTAATCCAGTTTGTTTGTTTAATTTATTCTTTTCATTCATTTTAAACCCTAGAACATTATTTATCACATTGTGTGGTAACCATAGTAACAATTTAAGGTAGTACAGTGGATGTTTCGATGACAACCAGATGTGGGCAAAAATCTTTCAGAAAAAAAATTCTAGCTATGGAAAAATTGGCACAGTGCCAAATCGCTTGACCTGGAACATGAAGATACACAGTTTGAATGCGACCAAGACCCACAAATTTTTTAAATTTAATTATTTAATAAATATTTCAAAAAACTGTATTAACACCACTTGTTAGTACGCACTATAGAATTTAAAAAATGTATTTGAACTTGAATGGATTAATAAAAACGTATTTTATTAACGATTGAACATGTGTACAAAACATATATAAGGAGAGTGTGAGCTAGTAGAAACAATTTTAGAAAATATACTGCTTTTTTCATATTATAATTTTTATATTTGTTAGCGAAAGGTTAATTAGGAATGGTTTTCGGGATCAAAACTAATTTGACACTCTACAAAAACAAAAAAGTATTTAGAAATGAAATATGACGTAATCAAAAAGTTATGCTTTTTAGGAAACAAGAAATTAAATCATTTCATTTACATATGAATAAGTTATTAAGAATTATGATTCATTTTTATTTTTCTTGTTCCAAAAATTAAGTTAAAATGTTATTTGGAACAATTCTAAGTTAATGTTAAACATTATCCTCTTTGTCTTGATGCAAGCCCTTCAGCTTAGTAACAAGCACCGCCGTTGTGGTCGAAGCCACTAATTAACCCGACTGTGCTCAAGTGAAACAGACTTGGATTGCCAACAATAGAGAGACGACTTAACAAAGAGAAAATCAAGAGGTTCAATGGCTGTGATCAGCATGAGGTAATAACGGCATAACTACGTTTGAGGGTTCGTGAGCTCACGATCAGGTAGGCATAAACTTATACTTTCGTGTTTACAAATGGCGAGCATTCAATATAGATCTAAAAACAACCTTTTCCGAATGTAAAATGTATTTCAACGTTTACGGCAATTAAGCGATTAAAAATAATTAAAACTTGATTACAATTTAAATTAGGAAATTAAATATCTTGATATACCCTATGCGCTAGAATAAACATAATCAGCTGTAGTTGCCTTCTCTCAGTTATAGGGTGATCTTTGGTCGTTTTGTAGGAGACATCAGGAGACGTTGTCGTGCCCGAAACCTGCCTTTTCATTCACAATGGTTCCAGTATGATGATGCAATCAGCCAGACTGCCTTAGACATGAGCTTGGTACATGAGCAATAAATCCCGTTTCTTTCACTCGCGGTAGGGATACTAACCGCATGCGCATGTGTGACGGAAGTAGTTCGCTAGAGGTTGGCTGCCACGAGAGCTGGCCAGGTTTTTGAGGCCCAGACCTGGTTTTAAAAAAAATAATAACATTGCTTTCTTTCAAGAAACTTTTGGCAACCGCCTCACATCCTTCAGAAAAAACTCTCCTATCCAGCCCACTTCCACAATCTTACACCACCTGACGCCTACGTCTGGGGTGTGA
This sequence comes from Prosapia bicincta, assembly GCA_036971475.1. Classification (NCBI taxonomy): domain Eukaryota; kingdom Metazoa; phylum Arthropoda; class Insecta; order Hemiptera; family Cercopidae; genus Prosapia; species Prosapia bicincta. Next base: position 245,237,109 of record JBAIZL010000002.1, read on the forward strand.
TGAAAGAGATTTTCCGTTTTGACTCACCAACAATCATCGTCTAACTATAGGAAAATAACCATGTGTATAACGAGGATGGAACGACCCTTCTTCACAAAATGACGCTAAACCTTAAAGAAGATTAGACCGACTGTGCTCAAGTAAAACAGACTTGGATTGCCAACAATAGAGAGACGACTTAAGTGTTGCTTAAATTTAACAGAGGTTATATAGACCATGGTTATACCCGAGTCTAATCGATTTAGCTTCTTTTTACTTGTATGTGTTTGTAAAACTATGTATATAATAATGAAATCTTGCAACTGTTTTTGTACTGTTTATTTAGGCGCATATTGAAAAAGTTACAGCTGAATACTGAATTCATATGTTAGTAAAAAGTGCTTTATTTTAATGTAAATATTTATCCTAAATGTATATAAATAAACTTAAAAAATATATAATTAATTAAAAGACAGTATAATCTGTAATATTCAAGTTGAACACTTCAATTAATAAACATAATATGTCCCACGTTACATTAGAAAAGAAAAATAATGATATCAATAGCCTTCAGACATCATATATTTTTAATTTCATTATTAATTATTTGTTACTTATATGTTTGAAATTTTCCTCCAACGAAACGGTTGTACCTTATAATGTTATTACTATACAGCCAAACTGTTACCTGTTTTTATAATGAAAGTATAAATAAGCCTCTACTCATTTAAAAAAATCTTATTCATGACTTGTCATTTATGTTGACACGAAATATTTTTTTAAATAATTAAAAAGAAAATATGAAAACAATCTATACGAACACCTATAAAAGACTATATTAAAAACAATATGGAATAACACAATTTGTGAAAATTCAAATACATGTTAGCTCCCCCTATTTCCTTCCACCCAACCAAGCGTATTTACTAAGCAGAGTGGAAAATATCAAGAAAAGCTTACTGTATTTTCCTGCCGAATGTATCTGACAGCTCAGAAATAAATATTTTTCTATTTGCTTCAGATACATTCTAGACCTATTTAAAATTCTGAGGTTTTCTGGTGATAAGATATTTGAATTTTAATGCAGATCTAAAAATCTAATTATAAAAATATTCTATATGTATTTCGGTTGTTATTTGATAATATAGGCAATACGATCATAATTTATTTATTTAAATATTTTTTCACAAAATTATAAATGCTATATGATAAATCAGAATACATGTAATTATTTATTATTTTTTTTAAATATAGTTCTATTATGATTATATTTATGAAAACTGGTTTAAACCTATTGAGTAATTTAGATTAGATTTTACGAAATTGTATGTCTACATTATTTCACTTGTTCATTTTGTTACAATATTAAAACTGCTACGTAGAAAAAATTAAGTTTGAAAATATAAAACTTTATTAATGACTTTACAAATATTTTATGACTATCTGAACTTTAAATTTTGTAAATTTGTGAAAACTCACTGAGACATAACGTTGGCGAACTTCATCTTGGATTAGCGATCGAAAACATTCTGTCTCACAGTTTTCATAAATCTACAAAGTTCGGGTAGTCATAAACTATTGTTAAAGTGATTAATTAAGATTCATCGAACGTAATGGACTAACAAATTCAAGGACTAAAATATATACTACATATAAAATTCATGTTTGACATGCTTTTCAGAGCATATGTATGCGGAATATTTATGAATATTTCTGTATATTTAAAAAGCAAAAACTGGTAAAAGACAAAGTGCTTTTCGGTGTACGTCATATATTTACTCTCAAGAGATAGCTTTCCTGGTGTAACATTAGGCTTTTATTTTATTCCATTAAATATTTTATGAATTGTATTACTATATATGAATGATTTAGCAACCATTAATTTACTAGTGGAAAAAAAACTTTTGGTTTTCATTTATTTACTAACAAAGGATATTTTACCAAGAAAATTAAAAGATTTTGCATAATAATTTTAATAATTTGAAGCATTTATAATTCACTAGTAAAATAAAACATTGCATAATTAAACTTTGCTTCATTTATCTTAAATTTCATAACTTGCAGAAAACATTTAAACTGAAATTATTTAACTGATATATTTAATCGACTTAATACTCTTTATGAATTCTTGGAAAATAAAAAAAAATTCCCTCCAATTTTTTTACAACATATTACAATATACAATAATTATCTCTTTAAATATAAGTACCTGCTTTTTCTAGCTCTTTAAATCAAATTTAATCCCTCATAATATTTTTTTAGACTTCTGACTGTGAATGTTTTATAAAAACTCAACTATTTATAATTTGTTTTTGTAAAGTATATTTTTGAATATTAATTTTGCGATTTACATTATTCTAATATATCCTAATTTTTCGCAATATTTGTATTAATAATATGAATGTGAAGTCGTATTTAAAAACTTAATCAATCTGTTATTTAGAAAAATTACTGAGAACTTAGAAAATTCAATTAATTTAATAAAGTATTTATATTCTTGCTTGAATTTTTTCAGTTACTTCTATTATTTCTCACTCTATATATATTTATCCACTCTATCAAAAACCTTTTCCTAACCTTGTAGTAGATGTAAATTGACGTGAATAGTGTTTTCTCCAAATATTTATGCATTTATTGAATTGAATTAATTAATTTTAGTTTTATCTGCAAAAGGGGCCAGGTATTAAATATAGTTATTTCGTCGCATTGGACATAAAATAGGTGATAACATGGTTTCATAAAACAGCTGATTTTATAAATTATGTAGTAGAACAGCTGTTGTAAGACATGGATTATGAATTTTTATTTGTAAGAAATGTAATTATTTAATAAAATATAACTTTTTTTTGTTCAAGTAGGAGTTGACTTTAAAACATTATATATATATATATATATATATATATATATATATATATATATATATATATATATATATATATATATATATAGTTAGCGGTTAGAACTAATAAAATAAGTTTAGTTATATTTTATTTAAATTTTTATAAATTGTTGGATAAATTCTATTTGTATTAAAAATATATAATTTATGTTCAAAATTTTCAACTTAATCAATTCTTTTTGACATTTAAGACGTGACAGATTATAAGAATCTGTAAAATATGTAAATGCATAAGCTTTAAGATTGTCTCTCCATCTCCTTACAAAAGAAGCACAAAAGAATGACAGTAGTATAGTCTTACACAAGTTTGAAATTTTATAACCTTTGAATAGACGTTGCCTTATTTTTATAAAAGGTTTCTCTAGAAAGTCTGTTAATTACTGTTGAATCAATACTTTCTCAACTAATCAATAATTAGGAAATAATTATTTCAAACTTTTTTATGCGTTATAAAATTTTGTTTGAAACAAAAAAAACATAAATTAAAATTCAGTTACAACACAAATATTGTAATTATGTAACTTAAAAAATTAATTAAAACTTTGTACAACTGATTTGCAAATAATGTAACTTGATTTAATAATAATTTTATAATTACATTTAAACTTTTAATTACGTTCCACATCGGTCTTGGTAAACTTGAATTAAAAACATGCTTCTAATTTCTGAATATTATTTTTACCTCAGCCTTAGAAAAAAATGCAGCTATTACATAAAACATAATTTCATTAGTCTAAAAGGAAGCTTACGTTTATGTAAAAAGAAATAAAATTGAGATTAGTTATTTTTAATTTTGTTTGAGTCTAGTTAGTTTTTATAAAAATATTAATTATTTTAAACAAGGGTGAAATTTCGATTGTATTTCTGGGAAGCATTGAATAGTTTCTTTAAAAACATTTTACACCTCCAGGCATAAATACAGCATTACAGGAATACTTTACACAAAACTTGAGAAGTGCCTTTTCCCTGAGATTATGATAATGTTATTAGTCCATATACTCTCTGTAGTTAAAAAAATAGGTACAAAAAACTTAAAACTATCCATCTATGATTAACTACGAAAATATTAAGAGAAAATGTATCAGTAAATGAACTTTTTAGATTTTCCAGAAATAAAATTACTGGTTTTGCAAGTCAATAATTGTCATTTATTAATTTAACGGCATATTTGTGGTAGCATAATCGTTACCGTCTTCAGGTCTGTTTATGAATTACTATTAATGTTGATACAAATAAAATAATAACCATAAACTAATTTAAATATACAATACAATAGACATTCAAAAAATAACAAGAACAACACAAAATATGTGTGTTTATTGTGTTGTAATGTGTTTATATTGTGTATAAGCCCTGGTTATTTGGTCATTCGCAATTGCACTATCTATTTAAATTAGTTTAAAGGTATAGTTAATTTGTATCAACATTAAATAGGTCTACTATTCATATGTATAGGCCTAAAGATGGCAAGGAATATGTTTTGAAAGGTTGAACAGTGGAGTATTTTACATAAAATTCTGAAACATTTATAATTTCTTTAACACCAATTTTATTAGTAGAGTTGGAAAGCTAATGAAGTGGTGCGTCTAGCAGTGTTTGAGTGAAATGCGCTCGTTGTTTATGCCAGTTGAAAACCTAAACATCTTTGTGTATGGTTGTATTACTGCTTGATTATTTACAGCATCTTTAGTTGTAAAATTATTAGTTCTGCCTCAAACTACGTCTGAACGCTTAGAAACTGCTAGCATAACATAACCTCTTACTACTTTAAGCAAGGAAAGTGTTTGTTTCATTCAGTGATATAGCATATATAACTATACATAGGCATTTTTGATCTTTAAGTATGTTTGTCAGGTCTTCTCGCCTTCTTTAAACAATATATCATATTCGTTATTCTGTGTAACGCAAAAACTAAAACTTCCCGCATACTTCCGCGATTAAAACAAAAAACAAATTATCAAAATCGAAGTATTTAAGTAAATTTAGCTTTTCAACAATCATCTCTCTATGTTGTTCTTAATACTTGATGTGCTTTATTTTGTATCACTTATGTAGGCCTATTTTTGTTTTATTTTCACTAGAAAATAACTGCTGATTGGGTGATAGATTTTATCAGTGTTGTATGAGGCCTATATAATTTAAAGTTAACTTAACAACTTATTTAGAGTCTGATAGAAGCTCAAAGATAATTTGGCCAAACCACCCACATCTTCAGCTACGTATTGCAACCCAATGCGTATTCATTTCGTTCACGAAACCATTGGCATAGCGAAAGCAGGAATGGCGTATATTAAAAAGATCAAGTATTAACGTTCATTAGACAATGAAATAACTGATGTTTGCACAAATAATGAACTAGCAAAAATCAAGCCCAAGTTACTTCTAGGGTTGATGGAAAGCTTTGCAATCTGAAACAGGTGTAACGTCCACCATGAGTTGTTATGTATGTGGCCTAACATCCAAGGATTTCAATAAATAATTTGAATAAAACTGGTACTGAAAACTTTGAAAATTTGGCGTAGATATTACATACAAGAACGCGTTGTAAACAAGGCTTCGGTAACCCGATGGTAACACCTTGAGACGTTTTTTTTATACAGCCTCTCGAATCATAAGTGTTGATTTGAATTTGCTAAAACATTTTAGAAGTAATTTCAACCGGGTACCCCATTGATTAACATCCATGCAAGTGAGACTGCTGAGTTACCTGTCAGTATTTATGGTTGGTATCCTATGACATCAACTATGCCTAGAGTTTTAATGATTTTCTCTACAATTATAAAGCACTTCATCCATCCTCCCCATTGGACAACTACTGAGGAACATACACTTCAGGATGTGTATAGAATCCAATATGCACGGAAGTTCAGCAGAAACGTTTGCAACAGGGACGTACTTAATAGATTAATTTTAAGTAATGATCATTTTTGAGCTGCTCGTGTCAGAGACGGAGGACGAAGAGCAAACCATTCTCAAATAGCTTTTAAAACTCCCTCATATAAATGGGACGTATCTACAGCATGAACTATGTTATTGAAGGTAACACATTGTTTTCCTACTTCTAAATATGTTCATTGAATAGGATATATTTATGTATTCATTTTAAATCTTAAACCTACTGTGTTGTGGTTCACTTTGTATTAGATTTTATTTCGAAATTTATTTATATAAAAGTTTTGGTATATTTCTATTATATTTTAAACAACTTTTCATTTCCTTGTTCGTTTGGATAAATTCAGTTATTTAGTTTACTTGTTTTTTGCTACGTGATTGAATGTTTAATTTACTTATATTCCAATTTCGGTTCAAAATATTTATTTTTGCTACTTATCTTGTTTAATATATGGCATATGTATCAACTTTATTTATTACTTGATTTAAAATCTTCATCTTATGTATTAATGGTTTTATAATTACGGTGTAACCTAAATAATATTACTTTAAAACTCTAAATTAAATACTCCAATGTGAGGTAAGAATATCGTAACTTAAAACAAAGCAGTATAAACTACTACTTTAAGCATTGTGTTCTTTAAAAAAACTTTGAAAAATGGAACAAAATATTGTCTTATAACTTAATAAATAACCATTCATTTTTCAATATATGCCATTAAGAAGGTATAAAAGCAAATAGGTAACATTGATCCTTCATATCTGTCAATAATTCAGCCCTAATGACTTCAGGGACAAAAGACAGTCATCTGGGAGATCGGATACAACCTTTTAGTATTATAAAGCCTGAAGTATACTTCATTTCATGACTGTTACTCTATTATGTAACTATATTTGTTTCTTATTTGATAAATCATAAACATAAACGCTATTACTTCATCCTGTTTAGATTCAGAGCGTCACTTGCTTTAACCCTTTGTGAAATCAGGCTTTTGACCTGAGTAATCAAGACTTGCTTCAGCGGAGACAGTCGGTCTAATTACTGAGTATTTAAACCAAGAAATCTGTGATTTAAGAAACCAAATAATTAGAACTTCAATAAGTAGAGTGAAGTTTACTGGAAAGGTATGTTTGTTCGAAACATGCCGATGTAAATTTCTCAAAGTTAAGAACTACGTAACGTAAACAAACTTAATAAGTACCCTAAAACCTTTTGAACATGAAGGCTGTAAGGTTTGAAGTAATAATCACAAAATTTAATTATTGCTCATTTGTTTTAGAAAATTATATTATAGCCTATGTTACTTATACCTTTTTTCTCTGAAAGCAATAAATTAAAAATTTACTTTTATTTTATCTATTATTTTACCGAATTATTTCAAATTTACTCAAACTTTTCTGTAAATGTACATATTTAGGAACAGTTTTTGGTAACTTACTTTAAGGGTTCATGTTAAACATCTGGATGTGTATAAAATCTATAGGTTTTTCGTAATCAATAGAATTTAATTTCTTTGGTTTCAAATCTGAAACAATGTAGTCTACTTATTTCGTTAATATATTTTATTGCATACATTTAATCTAAATCATTCACAACTTTTCTACCACTTTATTTTTTATATGAACAAAAAATTCGTTACTATGGATTTTGGTTATATATATATATATATATATATATATATATATATATAATGTAAAAATATGTGTCTTACTCTAGTCACATAACTGAACAGTGATTTATAAATTTTGAAAATGCTAATAATGTTAATTAGCGAAAAGCTTCAATCAACAATAAAATGAAGTAATAATCGTATATTCTTGTTTATGAAAATTATTTTATTTCACCATATATATATATATATATATATATATATATATATATATATATATATATATATATATATATATATAGATAGATAGATAGATAGATATAGATATATATATATATATAATCAAATAAAAAAATAACAACATTTTTGTTTATTACGAACAGAAATGTCGTTATTTTGGAATTTGATTATATATATATTGTAATGTTTTACATAAAAACACTAAAGTAATAAATAACAATAATTCAGAATCTAAAAAAAGTAAATTAAAAATGGATGAAAAAAAGAAAATGAAAACAATGGAGCCATAACATAAAAAAATAATCATAAAATATTAAAAGGCAGGTGGATTAAAACGATTTCATCTGACTCGAATAAGCGTCTTCGGTCTCTAATGTACATACAATAATATTAAACAAGAATACTATTTAGAAAAATGTTTACCTTTGTTTCGTTGCTATCGATAGTCATACTCTTACGACGAAAATCCACCCCCCCCCCTTGTCCCTCAGCATCATAGGTACAGGGATTTCGCCACGTATAGTAGACAGTATGTTAAAATAATCCTACCAAGTTGGGTTTGTGTTGCTAACAAGGTAGAATATATGCATGGACGTTTAGCCTTAATCTTTACTTACCTTGAGTTAACTGACTTTAAAGTTGTATTAATTAGAAACTTTCTTGGCAAGTTACGGTATGTTTGTTAGTGTTAGGTTGGAGCACATACACAAGTTGGTTATTTATCTTAAAGATTAAATTACAAGGAGTAAAGCTTTTGTATATTATAAGATGAATATGATAGTTGTGATATTTAATGATAAATAATATTTTATATAAATATAAACTTTTTTCAGGTTCTAATAATTACGAAACCTTAAGAAATTTTCTTTTTTAATTGAAAAGAGTTGTAACTATACTGTATAGATTTCTTCATTTATTATTTTTGCATCCTAATTTAATAACTATTTGACCAAAGAGTTTTATTTTCATTTCAAACTCTTAGCGATAAACTTTATCGATTGCTTTGATACATTTAATCAAAGTAAACACTCACGAACATTGTGATAAGTCCAGAATATCGACTGTAAGCGGCTATTGCAATGTTTAATAGACCATAACTAATTGAAACATGCATCACAGATGGTGCACTATATTATCGAAGCCATATTGCTTGTAATAAACACACATTGGTTATGAATATAGAAACTATTGATAGTTCGCTTAAGCGATTCCATGCAAATAGAGACTACATTCAAGATTACAAACGTATTTGCATCACGATATACACGGACAATATTACTCAATTGTATACGGTTAAAAAAACATTTTATGAACTTATATTTTACTGATAAAAACTAAATAAAATGTGTAATATAAAAATGTAACTGAATTACGAGCGTAAAGAGTTACATTTTATTATTTTCCATGTATTTAGAGAGCTTATCACACAAACTATAGTCTTTCCAGTAATGTAAGTGAGGAAATAAAATATAAAATATTAACACTCTAGAAAAATATTGTAATACTTGTAGCTTTTACACACACACACACACACACACACACACACACACACACACACACACACACAAACACACACATACACACACACACACACAAACACACACACACACACACACACACACACACACACATGTATGTAATGTATAGTATAAATGTATATATGTATGTTTATGTACTATGAGAATGTTTTAAAAATTAAATTAAAATTATAAATGAATAAAAATTTATTTGAAAAAATATTGTAATAAAATAATATGTTACCTATGTAATAATCCAAATTTAATAATTCAAAAATAAAAATTTATTTTTATATACTGAAGGTGTTACGCAGTGATCAGATTCCAGGCACGTTTTCCATTCTGCTGCGAGGAGAGAATATCGTGCCTGGAAATACAGCCTAATTGAAACACTAAAGTACGTTGAATGGCCTTTTGACACTTCTCCCCATAGGGGTCTGCTAGATGGGGTGGTGTTAAGATAAAGGTTTGATGGTTTGTTATCTTATTTAATGACAGTTATTTAAACGGAAACATTTAAGCAATCATTATGAACTGACAAATTTTCTACTCTTTAATTTAAAACATTGTATTACATTCCAAAATGTATTGAACGAATTAGAATCTCATAGGGATCACAAGCCTGTTCTAACAGACACAATCTCAAAGAGAAAAGAATATTTATACATTGATAAATAACATTTTGTTTAACCTAATGAACTTTATAAAATATCTTTCTGAGGATAAATGGAAAAGGTGCACATGACTAGAGAGACAGACGATCCTAACATACACAATATGTACACTGGCCAGAGAGTTAGAACGGATATAATATTCTTGGATCTTGCAAATAATGTATGTAAACGTCTCTATGGTTTGGTTGTAATTGTAAACAAAATTAGTAAAACTTTATTAATGCGAAAGCGAATATGTGACTACTGTGTGTTATAACGTAAACTTGAGATATCCCTCCTTATAGTTCTAAAATTGTATTTATTAGTCATATCGAAAGTTATTGACCCCCAACATATTAGGCAGCCATATCGATTACTGTAAACAGTAAGTTATTTAGTAAACTCAGTTATTAAGCGTGTCTTAGTCTTCAATGTCACATACGAAGGGTTATATATCTTGTGAAAATTTTCAACATTTAATAAAAATACTTTTTATTCATCCATTCAGCTTCAATTACTTTTTCTCTAAGACTTGTAGTGAATGATACTTGATGTTAATACAGTTTTTTTCATATATGGATTCAATAATTAAATTTATTAAACACGTAATTTTAGTTTTATAGGGGAGAAAAACTTTTCAAAAAAAGGGAAAGGTGAGGAATATAGTTCTTTAATCCCATTAGGCTTGAAATAAGTGATACCATATGGTTTCATAAAACACCTGATTCTATGTTATAGGTTATGTTTTAGAACAGCTGTTTTAACGTGTTAGTTACTTTGTTTGTTCCATAAAAAGTAGCTAAAATAAAAGCATTTTGCTGACTTAAGTGGGAATTTTTGTTGTATTACTTGTTCGTAATTCTTTTATATTTGTTTAAAGAAATTTTACAAAGATTTTTACCAAAATAGGTAACACAGATTTTAATGTTATCGATTTTCATCCACAAATATGTGCATGTAAACTGAAAATAAATATAATATTTATTGTGAAATGGTGTCTGTTATTTAACTAGTATATAAGTTTAAACCTAATTGAAAGTTTACAAATATATTTATACTCTATTTGGTATCTTTTATTTTAGTTGTAACATTCGTTTATTGTTATCCCTTCTATTTTTATTACATTCCATAAATGTATCACTCTCTCTCTTGCAAAATATAATTGAACTGATATTAATACAATAGGCTGACTTTGGGTAATAAATAACTGTAGAAAGAAGCTTTTCTTTTCATTCCGGAAGTTGAAATGTATATACAGTACTTATAAATACATATTGCCACGTAGAGTCGTCCTTAGTGTGGAGGCTTCAATTATACTCGTGCTAAAATATAATCAAAACGTTTTGGTTGAATGGAAACAAAATAATAATATACAGATATACGTTCCTAAAATATCTGATTTCCGGGGCAAAATGTTAAATTATTGATTATTGACAAAACCTACGAAAGATATACGGACATCGCGACCAGAAGAATGGAAAATATAGTTTAATAGTGGCGGAGGGATGACGGCCCTGAAGACCGACTCCCGAGAACATTATAACCCAACTTGACAAAACGTAAATAAACAAGAAATAAACATTTACAAAGCAACGGAATGACAACGTGAAATAAATATTCACAATGAAATGTTTGTTTTTCATTTGATCAGTAGCCTGCAATGAACTTTCGTAGCTAATATTTAATATTTCCAGATAAGAGATCTATACAAATAATAGTGTGTACCAATAAAATTGATATTTTGTAACAATGTGTACTTATTTATAAATGATTATTCATTATAAGAGCAAAAATAAAATTGTGTAAGAATATATTCATTTTCTGTCAGACATAAATTATCATAATTTTCTTAGTGGTTCTTTGAGTACAAAATAAAAGTGGAAGAGTTTAGACAATGGTCAGAAATTATTTTTCTCACTTATTTTATATCTTTACATACAGTAAAATATTGTGCACATCAAAAATAAAATTATTCTCAACACTAGAAATGAAAACAAATCACGTAAATAAATAGAGATGGATTGGCATGTTTTGAGACAAAATTACTTTATCAAAATTGCTCTAGGGCACTTTATTGCACCATACAATTTTTCGGGGACGAGCACTTTTTAAAAAAAAAGGCCTCGCAAAACTGTTTTGCTCCAGGCCTCACATTTACTAATGATGTTTCTAATGACACGTTCTAAAGAGGAGCAGGTTGGAATTTGATTAGCTTTCGGTTTGAGTTTAATAATTGGCGTCTAGCTTTGTGTAGTCCAATTAGGCACCTAAAGTTCTTAATCAGCAAACATTCTAAATTATTTACGTTGTGTGTTCTCTTCTTCAATTATATGAATTATATCTTCTATCTTAAATTTCAGTTTGTGATGAGTATGTTGTAGGCGTTTTGTTTTAGTTTGTAAGAAATATTTAATGGTTACAAAAATGAGAAGTTAAAACAATGATATTTTTTTAAAAATTAAATTAAACCCTCATATCTACAAACCTTAATTTTGGAGAACAGATAGGACGGTATTGGAACACAGTCTACCCTGGCGATCGAAAGCAAGGTATGCGTCGACGCCTGATTGCAGTTGCGGAAAATCAATTTAGTTTTACGAGCCAAATGTGGTCGCAGGACGAGGGCGAAAGGAATTTTATAAATAGAGACTCGGTCGGGTGTGAAAGTGGGGCGCACTTACTGCGAATAGGTCAGCATTGTTAGGTATTACTCTAATCGTATCGTGACCACAGCTTTCCACGGGGGATGAAAATATCTCGGAGGAAATTAGAGGTAGGAGAAAATGTCAAATCATTAAGCAATGTTTTTTCAACTGAACTTTCCTGTAAAAATCGTCCCGTCTAAATCGCACCCAACGTAAATCACACCTTTGTCTTGTTTTAAGTTCTGTTAATGGATCAATTCAAGCTATTGTCAACCAGCAGGAACACACAAGGTGGCCCCTCTAAACACTAGGAAAACTAGAGCATTATAAGAGGCAAACGCACTTTTTAGGCTCTTACAATTGCTTGTTGTAGTCAATTTGAATTCACTAATTAAATTATGTGTAACTATTAGCGGATCGGCTTCGTCAATGAAACGATTGTTTCGAAACGTGTCAGCAAGTAAGTTCTAAAGTAGTTACTCAGTTACGCAATAAATACTTTTATTAGGTTTTGTTCAGGTGTGTATATGTCGTGTTTATACGTGTAAGCCTATATCTTTTGTTTATATGTGTTGACATATATGTTCTGCTTATACGTGTATGTAAGCCTATATATTTTGTTTATATGTGTAGGAATATATGTTGTGTTTATGCATGTAGGAAAATATGTTGTGTTTATAGTGTAGGCCTATATGTTGTGTTTATACGTGTAGACAAGGCATATATGTTGTGTTTTTACGTGTAGGAAAGGCATATGTGTTGTTTTTATACGTGTAGACATATATATTGTCTTTATACGTGTAGGCAAGGCATATATGTAGTGTCTTTACGTGTAGGAAAGGCATATGTATTGTTTTTATACGTGTAAACATATATGTTCCGTTTATACGGAAAATGTCTAAATGACCTGTTTTAACGTCTAGTCCTATACGTCGTTTTTATACGAGTAGGCCAATATGTAATGTTTACATGTGTAGGTTCATAATCGTGTTTATACGTGTAAACGTATATATTTTCTTTATACGTCTAGGTCTATATGTCTTGTTTATACGCGTAGGGATATATGTCGAGTTTATACTTGTGGCACAATATATTGTGTTCATACGTGTATGTCTATATGTTGTGTTTATAAGTTAAGGCATATAAGTCGTGTTTGTACATGTAGACCTATATGTTGTGCTCATATTTCTAGACATATATGTCGTGATTATACGTGTAGGATTATATGTTGTCTTTATATGCCTAGGCCTTTGTCGTGTTTATACGTGTAGGTATATATGTCGAGTTTATACGTGTATGCGTATATGTTGTGTTTATACGTGTAGGCCTATATGTTGTGTTCATACGTGTAGGTCTATATGTTGTGTTTATACGTGTAGGCGTACATATTTTGTTTATACGTGTAGGCGTATATTTTGTGTTTATACGTGTAGGCCTATATGTTAATACGACAATATATATGCTCAATATATATTGAGTTAATTCGAGAATGAATGTTACTAACTTGATTATTTATTCCTTATATGAACTTTTTCTTAGTAAAAGTATTAACTAACTACGTATCTGATTAGCTTCATCAATGAAACGACGGTTTTGATTCGCATCTCCAAGTAAGTCAATAGTTTTCACTTAGTTATTCAAGTAAATATTTTTGATTTATTCACTGATTACAACCAAATTTAACTTTTTATATGGATACATTTTCAAAGGCAGACGTTCTGAGATAATATTTAAGGACTTTAACTTGCCTACTGCGATCTCTCAAGGCTAAGTGCAAGGTTACGTGGTCCACACTATACATTTAATTTAACAAACAATTGTAATACCTATTTAAAGACCTGACAATATCAAACGCCCTCTCTCTCTCTCTCTCTCTCTCTCTCTCTCTCTCTCTCTCTCTCTTTTCTTTAATTCATTTATTGCGTCCACTTTATAATTGTGTATATATATATATATATATATATATATATATATATATATATATTCTTGATATTTAACGTTATCCATTGTTTTTCCGTTGCACTGACTTTATGAAGTTAATATATTACTATTGTAAGTAATTTTATCCACCATTAAGTGCAATAATTTTACCTTGAGTGATGAGGCACCTTTCGGTCAATTGACCATTGTCGAATCACTCGTGATTCACTCGAGTGATTCGACAATGGTCAATTGACCGAAAGGTGCCTCATCACTCAAGGTAAAATTATTGCACTTAATGGTGGATAAAATTACTTACAATAGTAATATATTAACTTCATATATATATATATATATATATATATAAACCCTATAACTAATTATTGGATTTTTTCTTGTGTGTTGTAGACCTTAAAAACTTCCAAGAATTAGGTAGTGTTAGTTTGTATTGCTTATCCTTTTGTTGTAGATTTGTTAGCTTTGTGTGTGTTTTATATGCAAATATTGTTGTTTTTCTGATATTATATTATTTTTTTAGTTTATTTTATGACTATCACTACTTTGGATGGTTATTGTATTATTTTGTGATTAAAGTTTTATTGAGTTTTATAAAGTTTTAAATTATTGCAATGAGTGTATTTGTAATTAAAAACAATGTAATACAGTGTTCCCCGAACTTCCTGCATATAGTGAAACCGCGAAATCTGAAACCAACTGTATATGGAAATGTCAGGGTTATGTTCCACATCAAAAATGGTAACATTAGTTACAGCTGTACAGTATACTTATTATGAGGTGTGGCATATTTACGTACTTTACAATTACATACATATTTTTATTGTTAATTTACCCTTTCCTTCAATCCAAACTAAACACTACCACAAGTAGACGCGACGTTTCCAAAACTACCAGAAACGACAATCGAATGCGACACCTGTTTAATAACTAACGGGAAAAACTAAATCCGAGTTTGTTACAGTCGCCGATTACGATTATTAATGTTTGGATTTCGAAAACTATTAAATTAACAGTAAGTAAATAGAAGTGGTGCTAAGCTTCTGTATGGACGCCGGATTGACTCATCGTTGTTTGTCAGTGACGGTACCGCCACTTGTCAAAAGGAAAGCCTACCTTTTGAGTAGTAGGCCTAGTAGTGTACAGTGTAACAGATGTTTGGAGAATAATCAGATTTCTTTGTGAAAAGTATCTACAGTACTATACAAAATAAATAAGACGAGAACATATTATCCTACAACCTGCACAGTAACTATGCAGTAATTCTTTTCAGGCTTGATAAGGGCAACAAACTAGTTGCCGAAACGTTGTATCAATAAAATATATATCGTTGACTCGATGATCTACCGTTTAATCATCCATTTAGTACTTATTTCTAGTGCTCAAATATACATGAACTATTCTAGTTTATGTGCATTAGCAAATCCTTTGATTTGTGTAATTATATGTAAGTGTCTAATTAGTATGATTATGATAGAAATAATTCAATAGCATATTTAAATTATATTCGGTTAGTTGCTATTCGAATGACATATTCGTAGTTCTATATAAATAGCAAAGGATTGCCGATTTAAAAATGTATAAATCTGTAGCTATTTAAAGAAACACCGTTTATAATAAGTGTTTACATAGAGTTTTACTATGCAAAGTGCTAAAAACACAGAAGAGAGAATAAA